>VZRU01000297.1:0-21401 GCA_013398155.1 Pedionomus torquatus
AACCGAGGGGCCCGGGCCCTCCAAAGCCTGTCGTCTCAGTGACCGGAGAGGGAGTTTTCCAGCCGTTAACCTGTTTTTAATCGCCCTTTTGGGATCTCAGCCGTTACCGGCGTCGAACAATAGAGCTGAGTGTGGTGTAACGGCGCTCGGAGCACCCAGGCGAGCTGGCACCTCAGCCGGGAGCTGACACCCAGCCTGCCTGTCCCAGCCATTGCTAAGGAAAAGACGCGGGGGACAGATGGTATTAAGCATCTTAAAAGCAAACGTGCCCCAGCCAGGAAATGATGCGGTAAGGAAAGGAAATTCGCTTTTAGAAAAACATAAACAAACAACCGCCTCTAAAAATAGACCTAATCAGCTCGGAGATCGTGCTGAAATGCAGTGATAATTATACGGTGTCGCTTAAAGGCAACGTGGAAACTGCTGAGGTGTTTTCACTTAGAAGCCTGGACTTCTCAATACTCGTTTGACTTTTGGCAGAGTTTTTAATGCATGTTTTGGGCATAGTTACGGCATCGGTTACTATAACGCTTGTTACCGTTACGTATTATTAGCCCTAAGGCCTAAATAGTGTTTGTTTGGGAGTTATTGCTCTGCTATAAGCAGAGATAATTGGAGAAAAATCAGAGCTGTTCAACAGCGTACACTGCGTATGTCATCTTTCTGCTTTTCTTTCTCTTCTTTCCCCAGAGAAGATGATGCGTCTGTATTTCTCATGGTTCTTTTTTTCCCCCTTTTTTTTTTTTTCTTTTCATTTAATTCAAATTACGGGTGAGGAAAGTCGAAGAGTAATTAATCAGGATCTTGTTAAGCAAGCCTTATCAATCATAGGCATTCAATGAATTATCGTAAAACGTTACAGAATTATCCTCTTTTCATAATCGTTATAGACAGTCCCTTACCAAAGATGACGATCGCTCAGTAAAGCATCCGTGAAAAACAAATTAAATGTAATTTAACGTTTTGTATAATACCCAAGGCAGTGGTCTTGCAGGCACTTAAGCACATGCTTAATTTCCAGCCTGTTAGCAGTAAAAGTCGTTCCCGGATTGTTAGTAATTAAATCGATGTCTGGGTGTTAACGCTTAAGGTTTAAGATTGTGGCCTAAATTTGGGATATAATTATGCAGATAAATGTGTGTTGTGTCTTAGTAGTTTCCCAGTGTATGCCAACAACAACGGGAAGAGGAGACAGTAAACAAAGAACACTGTTGAATGCCCAGAGGGTGTTCTTAATTGGTCAGTCAGTAAAACAACACCTGTTTTTTTCAGTAGTTGGTTTTGGGGTTTTTGAAAGCTTTTTGAACTTTATCGATATGGTTACAGTCTGATTATTGTGTTTCAGGATAAGGCAAGTTTCTTTTGAATTGAAGCGAGAGCTGTTTATTTGTAGGTGTTTCAAGTGCTTTGGAAGCGTATACTTATTTTAGGGTGGTGTCTGTTAATAAAGAGACTGTTTATCATACTGTAGGCAAGTATGACATTAGATTGTCATTAAGTAGAGCTGTATTTCTTCACGAGAGTATGGTTCTTAGGAGGAGATGGATTTAGCTGTGGAAGAAGCTGGTGTAATAGAGTTCGGGTACAACTACTGTGTGTACAGAACTTGGGTTATGCATAATTTTTATAGGATTTTATGTCTGTCAGGATTGGAATCAGCAAGTTATATGTGATGGGATGTGAAAAAAGATCTTGATAAAAAAATACATGGTTCTGTTGAGCCTACTCTGTATCGTCCATCGGAATGATAACAGAAAGGACGTGTTTTATAGAACTTTTCCTAAAGAGACACATTGCCCAACTTGTATTGCATAGTTTAGACTCTTCCGCTGGCAACAAACTGAAAGTCATGGAAGTTGCAGAAATCTCAACTTCAAAAGTTTGAATAAAGACATTTGAGAGGTAAAGTTTTCAGAGTGTCATTCACCTGTAATTAACATGGAGATTACTTCAGAGGTGTGGTAGTGAAAAGAGGCTGGTCTGTAGGATGCAGATCACTCGAGCCAGTGGGGGCCCCTCATGATTCAAATATCTGAAATCAAGAATGCTTGCTGTAAATAAAGGACATATTAAAAGAAAAAAACAAGACATGTCGCCTAATAGTTAATTTAGTATTTTTTCTTTAGATGGATACGTCTTAAAAGTTGGGAGGTGTCTTTGAATGCCTGTTACTCCAGCAACCTGATCAAAACTATTTCATTTCTTGGGAAAAAAAAAAAAATACAGTTCCATATGTTTCCTGAAATACTTACTTGAGGACAAAATCTTCAGAGTTGGTTACTTTGACACGCGTTCAGCTGGGTAACACGTGGCACTTTGTTGGCAGGTCTGCAATTTGACTGTTAAGTAGGCATTAAGTTTTAATTACATTGGCTGGATTCCATTGTGCACAGTTTTATTCTGCCCATATGAAGCTTGGTTTATCTTTGTGTTGTGATTAAGAGCACTTACATAGCACCTCTGAGCTAGAAATGTTAATGCATATAAATACTGCTCCTGTGAATAGAGGCAACAGTTCTTAGGCAAATGTCTCGCTGCAAATTGAGGACTGAGGTGCCGTAAATGCCGTGTACATGCCATTAATGATATGTACTTTCCTTCTTTTTTTTTTCTCAAGTCACTGTTTTCAAGCCTTGAGATTCTCCTGAATCTACTAATCAGTATTAACTGTTGTACCCTGCAGTTCTGTTGTGTCTAGATTTGGGCTCTGCTGGAAGGAAAATGTGCAACAGCTGCATTGCAGCTTTCTGCACTACTTTTTTTTTTTTTTTTTTTTTTTTTTGTGAATGAGTATTCAGAAATGACCATTTTTTCCAGTAACACAGATTTTAATCCCTCTTGCCTGTTTGTCTTCATTTTAGGGCAAATTCTAGTAAAACCGAGTGGGATGATAACAAAGGAGAATAGCTAAATAATTTCTTTGAAAGTGGGTGGTGACAGGTGATAGAGGAGGAAGAAGCAAGGACTGAGAGAGGTAAAGCACAGAAAAATATGAATTAAAAGTAGCAGCCCCACTTGTAAGTACATAAAGAATCCCTGTCTTTTGAAAATCTGAGTTATATTTTTGGAGGTGGGAAGGGAAAATACCGGAACAACTGGCCCAGAGTTAAAGAGGACTGAAGCCAGCGTGTTTTGCCTTCAAAGTACTGTCCGTTGCTTCTTTGGTGTGTGTTTTAAGGCTCAATATGTGTACAGCTTTCGCTCAAAAGAAGTTAGTGATAGCTGAAGAGAATGAAGGAAGAAAACAAATACTTTATAGGATATGTACAGGACAAGAAAGATACGTTAATCTCTTTCTGTAAAGAAAATTTAACATCTTGTGGCTGGCACAAAACTGTGGTAATCCAGCAGAACTGGTTTCTCTGTATGTCTCTGCCACAGTTTCTTTTAAGGGACCTCAGGCAATCCATGTCCTGGTCATCAGTGGAGTTGGACAATTTTATGGTTATTAGTCAGTGAAGAAAATACAGATGGAGTCCTAAGAGCAAGTTATTAGAACCCAATGCGTTTATTTACTCCCCTTACCCACTCTCCCCCAGTGATCTATTGAATCATGTTAATTTGTGTGCTTTTTCTCTGTCCTACTACAACTTGATTTATTTTCGGTGAAGTGTGTTTCAGCAGGATGGATGAGGAGCACCTGCTCCTCTGCCACAGAACATCTTCTAGTCTAAGGTCCCGAGAGTCAACAGAGGAAGTAATTTAGTGATTCAGTCTGAGCTTTGATGTCCTCAGACCGTCTTCAGAGAAGATAACGCTAATGCAGTTGTGGTGTCCTTATAATGTGAGGAGAGGTGTGAGAAATGGAACACTGGTTGACGCAGTGTCATTTTTGATGTAGCCTCTCAGGCTGAAGAACAGGCTGCACCTGACAAATGTACTTAAATATCTTCTTTTCCTTATCTCAAAACTGTGTAAACCATCAGGCTTCAGAAGTCTTCTGTGGGGGGACGGTATTTTGGAGTCTTAATTCTCAGATGTAAGAGCAAAGAAGCAAACTGGGTCTTCATTTTATTGAAATCAAAGGATTTTTATGACCCCTTTAAAACTGAGGAGCATAAATCCTTGTGATGCGTTTCTGTGCACATGAAATAACTTGTCAGCGATAGTCATCATTTACTCTGTTCTGATTTTACAGAAACCTTGTTTACATTACAGTGTTGTGGAAGGAAATCATCCTGGTTTGGGTCGTGCCTGTCTTCTCACCACTGTGATGCGAAGAGGCATAAAAAAAGGAGTGAAATTTCAAACCACAAATATGCTCTGGCCTTTTGACATCCATTGAAGAGTTCCAGGTGTAAGAGAACCTGAATAAGTCATACTTAGGTAGAGATGAGAGGGAGAAGGAAGCTCATGGACACACTAATTTTAGTAGCTCGATTCAGAGCTGTTTATTTTTAATGTATACAGGCCTTTTTTTTTTTTTCTCCTGCAATCCCAGTTAGAGATTTAATTAACAGGAGTTATGTCGGTGTGTTGAAGTTCAGAATGCACTGTGCTATACTTCGACTTGGGAGATAACGGTAAAAAGTAAGTTTGAGGATTTTCCATTCAATTCAGTGGGTCTGGAAGGTCACCGGGTTGGAAAATGCCAACGTGCTTGAGAATTATTCTTAAGAATCTTGATATTTCGGTGCATTTACTAGTAAGTAGACAGACTGAGCACTGCTTCTCCTGTCTTCCTGTAGGTAGAATTCTGTCTGGATAAATTAGAGATTGGGTTGGATTTTGTTTTTAATGTCACTCATCCAGAGTGTGTAAATTATCAGGGATCATAAATCTCTAAATTCTACATCCTTTCTAGTGACAACATGCAGCTTTTTTTATCTCTAAAATTAAAGTAGATGCACGGGTCTAAAATAACATCTAGAATAAAAGCATTTGGAAGCTTGACACTATCCTATTTTTTTTACTAATGAAAACAGTTTAATCGTAGAAATTTCATTAAGATGACATTTTACAACACTCCAGAAATACATTGCATGGAACGTTTCTTGAATCTGCCTGTCCTATAAAAGCAAACTTTAGATATCAGAAAGTTTTTGTGTGCTTTTTAAGGCTGGGTCATCAGTTTCAAAGCTTTCTAATTTATTGAGGACTACCTCTTGATTCATTTGTATAATCCTTTTCTAAATGTATAAAGAGGCTTAAAATGCCTGGTGTTTGGCTGTGTTTACAGCTGAACATAGAGATGGGTTAAAATACATCTTTAAGAAGTTGTTCTTTAAGATAACAAAATTTTCACCGGTTTTGTTGATTTTACTTTATAATAAAAAGTAATTTTTTTTTTCTATCTATCATCTGATTTGATATTTTAGCAGAAGCCTGGCTCTGAAGTTAAAGGAATGAAAACATGATGAAAAATGGGGGTTTAATTGCAGGGAAAACTGTCTCAGAATGAGCTCGGGTAAATTATGGCAGTCTCTCTCACGGGCAAGCTTTTTTTTTTGTTTGGGATGTTATGAAACTGTCCCACAGAAAAGGGCAAAATAATAGATAGTAACGAACAATCGGAAAAAAATATATCTCGTGGTGCCAGCCACTGCCTGTATAGCTCATCACATGGCCCAGAAGAATCATAAATATTTTAGGGGAAAGAAAAAAAAAATGTAGCAGAGGAATTAACATTGATGGGAGTATCTGTAGCTTCTTGGATTGTTTTACAGTCTGTGCTGTGAAGAAGAACATTTGCCCTGTGAGGAGTTGATCCAAGTTGAATGTGTTGGGAGAAAATATCAAATAGTATTATTTTGAAACTCCGTTGCTGCGCGTGTGGTTATCAATCCCCATGGTACCTGAGCCATAACGACAGGACACCTTCACCCATTTTCTTTAAATGTAACTCATTTTGTTGCTATTAAACCAAATCTGGTTTGGTACCAAATTTGGTACTATCATCAGTGATTTACCATTACTGCTACAACCGGACCATATAAGGCGACATTGCAGTATATAAATTACATGCACACGCTGTCAGTTAGTGAATAGTTTTCCTTGAGTTATCTGATGTTCTATGCAGCTTTTTAAAATTAAGGGAAAAAAACAAAGCAGGGTGTGTGTGTAGGAGACTGAACACGGAAAGAGTTAATTCAATCTATATGAGGTCTGTTAGGATCATCTGGCTTAATTTAGGCACATAATTTTAAAAATGCCCAACTGGTGAGTGTGAGAGCATATTTCTGCATACATACCAAGAATTTAGGCTTTAAAAAATGTCAGTAATCTCAGAACTAACAAACTACAGAGTTCTTTTTGGTAACTTGGCTTTTTTATGTCTGTATTATTCTCTTTGAAATTGTCCTGACAGGAAAAGCAACAATCCCATCTAGAAGGATAATTCATTAACCAGTTGCTTTTGAAAGTTAGCTGTGCAGACTGTTGAAAATTAACAACTCACCATCCAAAGTTTTTATTCTGGTGTAACAACATCTATTTGTCCTTGCATTTCCACTTAACGTGCGTCTTGTGATATTATGGTTATACACCTAAAAAGCGGTAATGGAGGTCATAAATGTTTATTGACCTTTAAAAACATTATGTCTTTAAATAGAATCTTTGAATTAGATGTATTCTTGTAAATCACCAATCTCTTTTGTGGCTTTTATAATCTATTTCTTTGGCCAGCATGAGAAGAGCAGGTACTGAGAAGGGACTGCCAGTCTAGTGTTTCCCAAGTATTGATCTGCGAGTAGGGGCAGGGGGATATGGAGAATTAAGCATTGCTGATTAAAAGAACTCTTACAGAAAGGAATTTTGAGGAAGTTTGCAGGAGTCGGTGTAATGCGCCAAATGTTTGTTTCAGATATTTTTGTGAAGCGGGAACACTAGAAAGGTCTTCCTTTCCTGCTTACAAAGATTAGGTCTTAATTTCAAAAAATTGAAAATGCCCATCTCCTTCCTTCCGTCTTACAAATCTCCAGCTACCTCTCTGCGAGTTGGTAAATGTACAGAATTCATGAACGTGTGCATGCTAAGGGCTCCCTTTTCCTACAGCGTCTGTTGTGACGTTTACGTACTTTGTCCTGCTGCTGTTCCTCATCTCTAGACTGGAAGAGCCTCCTCAATGGTACTCTGAAGTCTAAGTCATTTTGTAGTCATGCAGCGGTACTGATATTTTCTAGACAAATCTTTCAGCTTCTTTTCAAGAGGGTTTTCTCCTCTTTCACGTGAAATTCAAGCTGCTTTGTAGTCTCTCGATGTGCCTGCTTTGCTGTCATTTTGTACATGCTGTTGTTTTTCTTTGCTCTCAGCTCCGCAACTGTTTTCATCCAAGTGTGTGCCTTAAGCAGCTTTCCATGCCCTCAGTGCTTTCCTCTCAGTTCCTTCTCTTGCTTTGTTTCACAGAGCTGTTAAATGACCTCATAAGCGTTACCTTCAGATCATCTAACTTTAGAATTTCTGCTTTTTTGGGGAAAAATGACCTATTGTCACGTCTTTTACATTTTATTTCTTATTTATATATTGCCATAAAATAATGATGACACTGCGATATCTGATTTTTGACTCCAAATGAGTTTAGTTTCTCATGTGTTTAAAACTCTATTAACTTTGCACTTCTACTGTTGCAGGAGGTCGGTGAGCCATTCAAGGAGGAAAAGGCTGTCGCTAAATACTTGCGTTTCAACTGTCCGACAAAATCCACCAACATGATGGGCCACCGAGTTGATTATTTTATTGGTAGGCTTGCTTTTAACCAGATAACTAAACTTTCTTCTAATATTGTACTGGTGGAGGGGGGCTGTTCTGTTTTTATTAGTTCTCCTTTATCTGAGAAGTACTGTTAGTTTCAAAAACCTATCTAGGCATTAGGTAGCCATAAAACTAATCTTATCAGCCTGAAGTAAACACAAGTAAACACAATGAACTTTTTGCTTTGTGATTTCACAGTTTATAGTTATCAAAACTGCTGTATTCCAGAATAGTGGTTAGTCTTACTTTAAAGATTCTTACTTTAGAATTTTAGTTAGTCTTACTTTAAAGATTCGTGTGGATGTGGAACATCATCAGAACTAACTGACTGATTCAAGGAATATAGACTAAAGGTTAAAATAAGTGGCATCAGTCTAATGCATTTCTAATTCCGTTTTTCCCTCTAGCCTCAAAAGCTGTGGATTGCCTCCTGGATTCTAAATGGGCAAAGGCAAAGAAAGGAGAAGAGGCTTTATTTACAACCCGAGAGTCTGTAGTCGATTACTGCAACAGGTATGACCTGGCCTAGTTCATCAATTTTATTAATGAGTATGGTTGTCAAGATGCCTTATTTAGGTACCAATTGTACTTGTCCTTCTTGCATTTTGCTTATGGCTGTATGTGAAAATAATTATTGCATTTTTATTATTGTGTTTGTGGGTGTCCCACCAGAAATGGAAACGGTGTAGTTTCACCATCTTTTATTCTCAGAAGTGTCTCGTGCTTTCATTATGCAGCTTGGGGCAGCAAGATGAACAAAACGATTTTCCTGAATTTTAGGATCAGAGCCCTCAAATCTCCTTCCCAGAACTGTAGCCTGTCATGGCAGAAGCTGTACCTGGAGGTTCAGTTGGTGCCTCTAAAGTGGCCTGTCCCTGGTGTGCTCCAAGTACTTTCTTGAGATGAGTGGCGTATTCTGACTATACCTCACGTGGGGCAGATGCACAGGGCCAGGGGGACTGCCTACAACTGGACAGCTCTGCGAAAGCTACCTAGAAATGAAAAAAAAAAATATAGCTAATATTTAGTCTTTTTTTCTGGCCTCTTTTAGTTAAGCATCCAGCAAGGTGAGATTCTTCCCTCAATTCCAGGGCTGAGGCAGGGCTGAATCTGTGTTTGAACTTTACTCTTTTTGCACATTTCTTCAAGGGAGTTTGGGGGAAAAAAAAAAAGCATTACTTTAATGCGAGAAGAAAAATAAGTTTTCCTTTTGGAATCTTTGAAGTGAGGCTGGAGTCTGTGTGTTTGTTCTTCAGTTACTAAAGCATTGGATGAGATGACAGTTGGTGAAGTCCTTGAGCTCCAGCAGTGTAAATAACACCTGTGTAGTGTGCAAAGTCTTTTTATCACCAGCATTGTTTCGTGCCCTGATGATCCATTTGGCACCGTACCACGTCTGCGGTTTGGTTTCTCTCACTTGCTTCTGTGTTGTCTAATAATGCTAAGGCTCCCTTTGGCCACCGAAGCCGTTTTGGTGTTTTAAGCATTAGCACTGTGCTTCCTTTGCCTTTTGGAAGGGATGGGGGAATCTCTTGATACAGAACTAGTCCCTTCAGTAATAAGACGCTGCGTCGGCTTTTATTTGCGTTAAAAACAAGTACCTTAACTCTCTTGGTGTGGCTATTGCTTGTTTTAACTGCCCTACCAAACAAAACCCAAGTGTCAGATCCTGCTCCTTCATCCCATGACTGTTACATCCATCAGTTGCATTTTTAAAACAAGGAACTGACTGATTTCATGACACTCCTGCAGTACACAAGCTCTCCCGGTATGCTTACCTATTGATCTGAGTTCAGTATGTTTTCTTTTGAGGAGATTTGTCACAAATTAGGTACGTCAGTAGCACTTTGTGGCTCATCCATAGCGGATTAGCGAGCTGGGAATCGGCAAGCAGTCGGCACTTCACTGGTTATATCAAAATCTCTCCCTTCTCAGGCTCTGGCTGGTGGCTGCACTGATGTCGTGGCTGCAGGCTCTGAGGAGAAGGTTTTACACCGTCTCAGCTTTTTGTATTCCATCTGAGGCAGAAGCGGCTCCTGCAAGTGCAAGAGCTGCCCCACAGGCCAGACCTATCCTCTGGGCTGCTCAGCACCTGAGTCCCCTACAGCTTCAGCTCTGAAGAAAAGTTTCTCCCGATTTTCTGTTGCTAGAAAGAGCATCCACAACAACAGTTGTCTGAAGGAAGGTTTTTATATACCTGAAACAACTTTCCTGGATGGTCAGGATGAATATAAGTTTCACTGGTAGAATGACTTCTCTGACTTTAGCTAGTTTTCCTAATTTAACAAGCAGCCCAGTGTTAGGATTTGGTCTGCAGCAAGAGATGAGAGAAACCATGGACAAGTCAGATGGATTTGGAGCACAGGACTGGGATGTTCAATATGAAGGAGTCCTTGGGCTTCACATCCCACTGCTTCCTCTCAGGCTGTCCTGGTTTTGGCTGTGGCCCTTTCAAGGACTTTGTTTGCTGGTGACAACCAAATACTACACCCTCCTGTCCCGCTGGCCAAAGATACACTTGACACAGGATAATTAGGGCTGGTGTATTTAGTTGTAAATAGAGCAGAAGATGGTGACCCCTGTTTTTCAGTCATGCTATTGATGATTATATTAGATAGATAATCTAGAATGGTATCTAATAACATAACCGAGTGTAAACCTTGCTATCGCAGCCACATTTAAATGTATCATTTTTTTTTGTTTGTTTGTTTTAAGACTCCTGAAGAAACAGTTTTTTCATCGAGCACTAAAAGTGATGAAAATGAAACCTGACAAGGATACAAAGAAAGAAAAGGAAAAAGGAAAGGCCGAGAGTGGGAAAGAAGAGGAGAAAAAGAGCAAGAAGGAAAGTGGCAAAGATGAAAAAGCTAAGAAGGAGAAAGAGAAGGAAAAGAAAAAGGATGGTGAAAAAGAAGAGAGTAAGAAGGTAAGTATTGGCTGTGAGAGACGAGACAAACCTGTCACAGGGAATACGTACCCCCATTGTTAAGATGACATTGGCTTAAAAACACGGTTCATTGGTTTGTTCTAAAACGTGACATACCTTTTGTGCCTGTGTTCATCTCTAAAATATGCTGCGCTTTTTTCTTTGCCTTTTTTTTAAAAAAAACAAAAATAAAACCCCCAAAACTAACCTCGCCTCCCTCAAAAAACGCAAACAAAAGAAATCCCACAACTTTGGAACTGTTCTGATTTTTATGTAGATCAAAAGAGGCTCCAGCTGGGCCTCTGTGCACCTCGCCATCTCCTAATGTGAACTGAGTTAATTAAAAGCTTCTTCTCAGCTCTGGTGGGTAGTGATGCGCTGTTAGCATAGAGTGTCACACGTGCATGGGACCAGAAGGCTGTGCTGGCATCCAGCGAGACCTGGAGAGATGGGCAGAGAGGAACTTGATGAAAATCAACAAGGGCGAGTGTAGGTGCCTGCACCTGGGGAGGAATAAGCCCCTGCACCAGGACAGGTTGGGGGTGACCTGCTGGAGAGCAGCTCTGAGGAAAAAGACCTGGGAGTCCTGGTGTGCTCTTGTGGCCAAGAAGACCCATGGCATCCTGGGGTGCATCAGGAAGAGTGTGACCAGCAGGATGAGGGAGGTCATCCTGCTCCTCTATTCTGCCCTGGGGAGGCTCTGTCTGGAGCACTGGGTCCAGTTCTGGGCTTCCCAGTTCAAGAAGGACAGAACTGCTGGAGAGGGGACAGCAGAGGGCTACAAAGATGATGAGGGGCCTAGAACATCTCTCTTACAAGGAAAGGCTGAGGGACTTGGGTCTTTTTAGTCTGGAGAAAAGAAGGCTGAGGGGGGATCTGATCAACACCTACAAATATTTAAAAGGTGGGTGTCAAGAGGACGGGGCCATTCTTTTTTCAGTGGTGCCCAGGGACAGGACAAGAGGAAACGGGCACGAACTTAGACATAAGAAGCTCCATCTAAACATGAGGAACTTTTTTTACTTTGAGGGTATCAGAACCGTTGATCTGACTGCCCAGAGAGGTGGTGGAATCTCTGTCTCTGGAGACATTCGAAACCCGCCTGGACAAGTTCCTGTGCAACCTGCTCTGGGTGGACCTGCTTTGGTCCAACTCCCCCGGTCCCTTTCAACTCCGTATCATTCAGTGATTTCATGACCTGACATCTCAAAGCAGTGGAGCTGCTGGTGTGAAACAAGGAACAGTTTTGCAATGTTTGATAGTAAGAAGGCTTGGAATGTAAGATCTGATACTTGGTGCTTGTAAATAGTTCTGTAATAAGGGCCGGTTTTCTGTGTGGCAGCTCCATTACTCATCTGCATAAAGCCTAGTTTTCTGATTTATTTACTGTCTTTAAAGTTCAGACTGTTATTACTATACGAGTTTTCATGTGTTCATGTTTTCATTCCTGATTTATGTTATTTGCAGAACGGAATTCCTAAATTAAAATATTAGGAGTCTGTGGGAGAAACTTGATGAAGGGATGTGCTTTTAATTCCGTCTGCAGTGGTAGGAATCCAGCAAGAGTAGGAGAATGCTCAAAACTTACTGCCGTTCAGACACTCGGAAGTAAAAGAATAACACATTTGGAGAGAAGTGTAGTCTGTGTGTACAAAGATCGAGATCTCGGAACAAAGCTACATGGCTAATAAAAGAATTATAAACAAACCAGTCTTGCTGGGAGTCTAAACATAGAATCCAGTATAAGATTACCGAACTGTGGAGGTACTTTAAAATGCTGCTGCTGAAAGTTACGAAATGCTCCGGTTTCCTGTCATCTGGTGCATTACATTATTAAATGTAATGTTAATTTTTAAACTAATCATTAATTATTGAACTGATATTTTAGCAGATTATATAAGCCAGTAGGCAGGAACTTGAACAATACCATACAAGACAAAAATTAGAGAGTCAATTTCAAACAAAGAAATAAGCCGAGAGGAGGAAACAGGAGACAGGGAAGAGGAAGCACAAGATTCACAAAGAGATTTGGGGAGGACAGAGAATAATGAACTGGCAGGAACTGGTTCTGACAAGATATCCCTGTGGTAAATCTGCACCAAGAGGCCAAATAATTTTAATAAAGCTGGTGATGATGAAGTCCTGTCCCCTGTTCTTGATCTTTGCGTGGGCTTTTTGTTAACATCAGCAGAGCTTTGCTATGCATTTGAAGACAAGGTAATCCTGAAGTCATAGTCGAAGCCTTAGGCAATGAATCAAAGTAGAATTGCTTTTTCCTTACGGTTTTTCCTTTATTTTTAAGGTACCCAGTTGGTAATAAATGTCAACAGGAGGCAATAAAGTATATTTACTTAAAAAGGATGAATGTGATCTTAAGTTTCTGAGAAGTTATCAGACTCAATATATTAAAATACTATAAATTAAACGCCTCCTTTTTTAATATATATATTTCAAATGTATGTATTTTCTGTTTGTCCTCAGGATGAGACCCCAGGAACACCCAAGAAAAAGGAAACCAAGAGGAAATTTAAACTTGAGCCACATGAAGACCAAGTTTTCTTGGATGGTAATGAGGTACGATTCACGGGTAGTTCCTCACTTCAGCACCAACGTGCTGCTCTCAGGTTCATTTACTGGGTTTCTGCAAACTCTTTCTTGACACGTTGAAAGAAAAATCAGTGTCAATGTGTGGTGCCTGGTCTTGAAACATCTGATTTTTAGGTGTTTGCAAGGAGGTTAGAGGCAGTAGAGAGCAACTTAAATGTAGAAGAGCAACTTAAAAAAAATCTCTTAAGAAAACGTAATTTCCAGTTGTTACAGTGTTAACAGCCATGAGGTGAAATGTTTATCCTCAGGGTGTGACAGGGTGTTGGGCTGGGCTGGGTGACACCCCAGAAGCCCAGTCTGGCCTCACGCCTGGCCCTGTTGTGAGCCAGAGGGTGGACTAGAGACTGCCTGAGGTCTCTTCCAACCCCAATTACCCTGTGGCCATCATCCTGCTGAAATGTTTCATGGTAGTTCCTGTTAACACATCTTCCGTCAGGGGGCATCGCTGGTTCTTAGTAATCAGCAGCTTCTTTTCACAGTAAATAGCTGAAATTCAAACTATTTAATAAGAAAATGAAATAAATCCTATTTTCCTAGTTCAGGAACTCCTGCATTTCACCACAAAGGTGTTGGGTGTTTGTTTTTTTTTTTTTTTTTTTTAATAAGGCCGAGCAAATTGGATTGGAAGGGATCTAGAGTTCTCACAGAAACATTTGGTACTGAGTGTTGCAACTGTGGACATGGAGATAACGGTGCTGGGGAACAGAGGGTACAGTTACGCTTATCTGAGGCCATCAAATGGGACTGAACGCTGATCTGAGCATTTCAGCCGGTTGCTTTGTTCCATATGTTCAGTCTGTTTATTTTTTCTCTGGAGGGAATCTCTTCAAAGCTAGAAGTATTGGGATTTTCTGTGTTTTCACTTGGTGGACCCGAGACATTTTTTTCTTTACAAAACATTTTTGGCTTCATGATGATCGACATTAATGACTAAAAAAACCATCCTTGATTCAGTGCTGTTTCTGAATCTTTCATTTCCCCATCATTTTTACCATCCGTTTGTTTTCCCTGGGATTTTACATCACCTGTAAGTTTATTTGAGTACAACTTATTTCATGAACTAATTCTTTAAGAGATCTGGTCTCTGATTTCCACTGTTTTTCTTACCTGGTATGGAAACTCCTTCCCCATCCCTTTCCCTGTCCCAGCTGGAAGCCTCCAGCGCTGTGTTGTGTCCTCCCCCAGGACCGCGGTGTCCTTCGGCCTCCTGCCAGGAGGCTTAGATTATCATCAGCCCTCAGTGAAGGCAGCAGTGTGGGCAGGCAGGCGTGAAGCCCCTGGGCTGCCTGTCACCTCTTCCAGGTGTAGCCCTGCCTGTGACACACGGCCCTGCCCCGGTCCAGTGCTGACCATGGGGCGCTCTGTTCAGCACCAAGCGTGACAGCCCAGCAGCGAGTGTTTGGGTTAAGGAATAAATGCAGTCGTTTATCACAGAGCTTGTTTCCCAAGTGTAAACCAGTTTATTTCTGTTGTAGGTCTATGTCTGGATCTACGACCCGGTTCACTTTAAAACTTTTGCCATGGGACTTGTGCTCGGTAAGTAGGAGTAGGTATTAGTGAGCACATCATAAATTTAGGGGTGGTGCCTCTCTGTCCCTGGAGAGGTTTGTCTTTTTTCTGGGCAGAGTTTTACTCTTCAGTTTCAGCATAATTTGATAGCAATCATAGCATATGGATTTTGATCTCAGGGCGGAGGGGCTACACGGTTAAATCAAACAAAATCAAACCTGAAACGTGCTGTAGCCAGTGTCTGAGCTTGCACAAGTTTGCAAGCTGTTCACTTCTGTTACTTTAAACTAACAAGTTGCCCAACAGCCAAATGTGGTTTATATAAAAATATGAAAAATGTTAAAGGAATTATTTTAAAATTTCAGACCCTAGGACTTGTATTAGTGTAGGATAAGCCTAATCAGCTAATTTTACATTGTTTATCTAAATTAGTATTGGTGTTAACTGACATCAGTGAGCTGACAGGTCTTTGTATTACCCTTGACCTGTACCTTCCAGTATCCTCGCCCTGAGAAAACCACCTTTCCTGAGATTCTGGATTGTCTCTTGTGGCCATACTCAGGCCTTTGGCCAGTCCTTGGGGCCACCACGATCCCCACCCAGTGACATGGAGTTGCCGAGTGCAGAATGCGCATGAGAACAGGAACAGGGGGACTAGGCAAGGTTTCAGCCCAAAATACTGTCAGTAACTCACACTACGCTGAGCTGTTCCTCGAGCCTAGAACCCTTGTGTGCGTAGCAGGAGAAATTAATCGTGCTTCTCGTGCTTTTGTCCTTATCTTTCTATTCAGTGATTGCCGTTATAGCTGCAACTCTGTTCCCACTCTGGCCAGCAGAAATGCGTGTTGGTGTTTATTACCTCAGTGTAGGCGCGGGCTGTTTCGTCGCCAGTATTCTTCTCCTTGCCGTTGGTAAGTGTCTGTTACCTTCACTTTGTCAGCAGAGGAAGTCTGAAAGGGCAGAGAAGGAGCTTGCTTCTGAAAGGTGACCCCAGATGTGTCACTGTCTCGCTGGTGTCAGGGACAGGCCGGGCTGATCCCGTGCATGGGTTTCCCTCCTGGCCACCGGGTGTCAGGGTTGTGCCGCAGAGGGAAAGCGCAAGCTCGTGTCTGTCACCTGTTGGTGTTTCCCGTGCAGCCTCTGTTTAAAAACAGTAATGAAAAAGAAACAGGCAAAGCATCCCCAGGAACTGTACATAGAAACAGATTCAGGAGTGACAATGGTGTAACCAAGGTTTTTAAGCTTTCTTGGGCTTTGTATTTCAGCAGATGGGATTAAGAGCTAAACGATAGATGTAATGTTAATGGGATATGTGGTGAAAACAAACTGTTCCACAGTGATGTTGCAGAACCAGAGGTGCTGGAATCCCTCTGCTGTGAGGACAAGCTGAGGGAGTTGGGGTTGTTCAGTCTGGAGAAGGCTCCAGGGAGTCCTTACAGCCCCTTCCAGTCCCTAAAGGGGCTACGTGAGAGGTGGGGAGGGACTCTCTATCAGGGAGTGGAGCCGTAGGACGAGAGGTAGTGGTTATAAACTGAAAGAGGGGAGATTTAGATTAGATACTATGAAGAAATATTTCACAATAAGGGTGATAAGACCCTGGCCCAGGTTGCCCAGAGAAGCTGTGGCTGCCCCATCCCTGGAGGTGTTCAAGGCCAGGCTGGATGGGGCTTGGAGCAACCTGGTGTGGTGGGAGGCTGGTAGGGGGCTGGGAATGAGATCATCTTCAAGGTCCCTTCCAATCCATAGAATCGCAGAATGGTTAGAGTTGGAAAGGACCTTGAAGATCATCGTGTTCCAACCCCCCTGCCATGGGCAGGGACAACTCCCACTAGACCAGGTACCTCAAAGCCCTATCAAGCCTGGCCTTAAATACTTCCAGGGATCCAGAATCCAGACCATTCTATGATGTTTTTCCCCCAAGGTCACTCCTGGCTGCAGGTGGGTGTCAGTAACGGGACATCTCTTACACCATAGTTGTAGTCTGTGGGTGTTTATAATAAAACCTTTATAATTACCCTTTTCCTTCTTTATACAGCTCGCTGCATCCTCTTCCTTATCATCTGGCTCATCACTGGAGGAAGGCATCACTTCTGGTTCCTGCCAAATCTCACCGCAGATGTGGGATTCATTGACTCCTTCAGGCCCCTGTACACACATGAATACAAAGGACCAAAAGCAGACTTAAAGAAAGAGGAAAAATCAGAATCCAAAAAGCAGCAAAAATGCGACAGCGAGGAGAAATCGGATAGTGAGAAGAAGGAGGAAGAGGATGGGAAAACAGAAGCCACGAGGAACTCGGGAACAGACGGCTCGGGAGGAGAGCGACACTCAGACACTGACAGTGACAGGCGTGAAGATGACAGGTCCCAACACAGTAGTGGAAATGGAAACGACTTTGAAATGATCACAAAAGAGGAACTGGAACAGCAAACAGATGAAGGGGATTGTGAAGAGGAAGAGGAGGAAGACACCGAAAGTAGGCCTTCACACAAAAAATCATGACTCACTGTGGGTTTGGGACTCAGAATGTGCAAATGGTTGGATTTTCTTTGTTGGCTGATCACCAAAACATAGACCATATAGTAGCATCTTTGTTTGCTGAAATATACATGTTACCAAACAGTTTTATATCTAGTTCCTTCATTATTTTGTTTTTTTTAACCATTAACTTGATTACTTGGTACTGTGTTAATCATTAATAGCCATTGATGGAAGTTTTATCAATCTGACAAGTTTTCTATTGATTGATAGATTGCCCAGATCGTCCTCCAACGTACTGAAAAACGTTAATTTTCTGGTACTTGCATAACCAGGCAATTAGTTCAGCTTCTCCAATGCGCTTTTGTAAAACAGGTAAAAGTTGAATGACCAAATCTCAGATTATTCCTAATTCTACTCATTTGATAGCTAGTTAGGTAAAGCCCTTCTTAGCCCACAGCTTTCTTGATATTTCTTCTTGATTTTTATTTTCAAAAGATTGTGAAAACTTTCCTAAGAAAAAACCTAGTTTTAGCAGAAGGATTTTGCCGAAAATACAAAAAGCTGGTAGCGCTGAATGCGGCTGCAGTGTCCTCTGTTTCTCCAGACCACGTGCCCAGCAACCGAGGAAATCCAAACTGGTTTTTGTACATCGGTTCGGAGGAAGGTGTCGTCTCCGGCAGGTGAAGGGAGCAGCACCCTTTGGAAACGACCAGCTGTTTTCTTTCCCCTGCTCCATCCTAATTAAAACAACAACAATGTATTCTGTACATAATTTACAAATAAAGCAAACCATTTACTTTAACTGCTACTTATTATTTAGAGATTTGATCCAGCATTCAGTTTGTATTATTAAAGCCATTTTGTGGTGTATCTTATCAGAGAAATGCCGAGTCAAGAGGACCTCATGGAATATTTGTGTATGATCGGTAGCTGTTCCACAAGAGCTTTAGTTTTGTGCCAACATTCCATGTATTTGAGTAAATTGATCTTTATTAAATGAAAGCAAACAACAGAGCTGTATGTATGCCTTAATGTTAAAACTTTCTATATTCAGGAACTGGAATACTTTTTAAAGCGAAGAAACAGAAGAATCTTTGTCTGTTCAGGACTGTAGGTAACTCAATATGAAGTGACCATTAATAATTTGTTTATAAATATCTTTTAGTAGTCTGCACAGTTTCTCGTGCACATCCCTTTCAGCTGGATGTTTGGAGGATCTACTCTCTGTTTTGATTAACCGAGCGCTAACGACATTGGGACTTGGCGTCGTTCCTCTAGAGGGCTTTAACTACACATCTGATCGTCTCCCAAACCCACTCAGAGAAGATGAGGGTAAGCTCCACGTCTTAATTACTCACCGAAGAGAACTTTTTTCCTCTCCTAAATTGCTTCCCCTTCATTCTAGCATTGGCGTTTTGGATGAAGATGCTAATTTTTCAGGTTGTGCAAATATACACGTTATGGTGGTTGCATTGATAGACAATTCCTGGATATGGTGTATCTGCTTCCTAAATTTCCTGAATACTTACTCCATAAGGAAACAGGTAAATTGGATCACTTTTTTATTCATTTAGCTGAAAATTAAAGGACCCATTACCTAAATGGGTGGACTCCTGGGCACTTGTGTGTTATCACTGATTATAATAGCTAATGAAGTCGTGTTGCTGCCTTCAGTACCTTGCTGAGATGTGTGTTGTGTGAGGATCATAGAATGGTTAGAGTTGGAAGGGACCTTAAAGACCATCCCTGCTGCCCTGGGCAGGGCCACCTCCCACCACACCAGGTTGCTCCAAACCCCATCCAGCCTGGCCTTGAACCCCTCCAGGGATGGGGCAGCCGCAGCTTCTCTGGGCAGCCTGGGTTGGTGCCTTAAAACCCTCACAGTTGAGAATTTCTAGTATCTAATCTAAATCTCCCCTCTTGACCAACGGCCGCCTTTTTACTCGTTTCAGCAGCTGCTTTGAGACAGAGGCCGCTTTCCTTCACGCTTGTGTTTCACAGTTTTGTGTCCAGCATTAAGAACTGAGCCGCATTTCTCCCTGAGGAAGAATCTTCAGCTCCTTGACTCTAGTTCATGGTGCAGTTTGTTCAGTAGCTCTTTTTACTGCGTAAAAAAAAAAAAAGTTAGAAAAGTCTGTGTACTGAAGACCTCCTCGCAGTTCATTGTGTTTGATTCCTGCCGATTCCAGTGGCAGCTAAAACCGTCCGTATCTCCAGAAGCCGTTCACGGGCTGGCACTTTGGGAGGGCTCTGAACCGTGTGCGTGGCAGGGGGTCCCGCAGCAGGTCAGAGCAGGCAGCCTGGCTACTGGCCGTTTGTTGAGAAAAGTACTGGATTTCAATTGTTTCAAGTACATTTCCTCCTAAAAGTGAAATCTTTAACCTCTTGGAGGGCGTTGCTGAGAAATGAAAGTTGAAATGGCCAAATAGTAAATCCTTTAGGAATGTTGCCATCCGCTCCCTGTGAAGTGGATGCGTGCAACAGGCCAGCACTGCCCATCTCGGCTGGGGAACAACTGTCTGCATCTCAAAATTAATTCTCAAAAATGCCTGATTTCGCCTAAATAGAAGTCCAAGCTCACATAGCCGCAGAAATTGAATTACTCTTAAAACTCTTTCCCTTGATCTGCAGTGAACAACTCTGAATCTTCTGAAGAAGTAACGTGAAGGAAGCAATGTGCTGGAGCTGTTCAGTGGTTAAGGAAAGGACTCCGTGACCCATCCTGTAATTCAACGTTTTCTACCAATGTTCCCCAAACGTTTCGGAATTATTTTGGAATGACATAGTGAGAGAAGCTGTTACAATGTGCCAGTAAAATTGTGAGTGGACTTGCCGTATCCTGAGAAACCCTTCCAGTCCAGAGAGAGAAAATCGCAAAGGTACTTGGCTGCTTTTACTTATTTATCAGGCCACTTTCATATCAGGTATTTCAAAGGTCTGTACTGATTTTTGAGTAGTGCAAGGTGACCTCAGGGGAACTTCAATATTGACTTCGATATCTTCAATATTTAGTGGAAAGTTATTTAAATAACTAGTCTATTAAAATGTCCTTCCCACAATTAAATTTCAGAATAGTCTTACTGGTATTCCTCCCAGTATTTTATACGCCATGTATAATTTTATTAGTATTTTTCTTTGCAAGAAAATATGATTATTCCTAGCTTTTTTTTTTTAATATTAATTACTGGTAAAACACAAATGAGCATTTAATGCAGATTTAGTGATGTTACACCCAAGTATGCTCTGCTCTGGTACGCATGCAGTCACCTCAGCTCAGGTCTTTAACCAAAGGGAGGTATTTCTCTAGCAATTAAGAAATTGTCAAAAAATATTGCGTATTTCTTTAGCTGCAGAAGCGTTACAGCGCTGGTGGGGACGCTGGCGGCGATAAGCAACTTTCAAATAGCAAAGTACCTTTATACAAGCAACTCAGGAAGGATTTACTTTCACCTGCTGGTGAGGGGTCTGGAGAATAAGTCTTACGAGGAGAGGCTGAGGGAGCTGGGGTTGTTCAACCTGGAGAAAAGGAGGCTGAATTTGTTGCTCTCTACAACTACATGAAAGGAGGTTGTAGGGAGGCAGGGGTCGGTCTCTTCGCCCGAGTCACAGGCAATAGGTCAAGAGGAAATGGCCTCAAGTTGCACCAGGGGAGGCTCAGATTGGATATTAGGAGAATTTTTTAGGCTCAAAGGGTTATTAAGCCTTGGAATGGGCTGCCCAGGGAAGGGGTTGAGGCACCATCTCTGGAGGTATTTAAAAGACGGGTTGACACAGTGCTTAGTGACGTGGTTTAGTGATGGATTTTTATCAGAGTTAGGGCGATGGTTGGACTTGATGAGCTTAAAGGTCCCTTCCAACCTAGACAATTCTATGATATCGTACAGCAGATTTTTCTCACACTAGCAGGGCAGGCTCAGAAAGCTTGGGAAACAAAGCAAAGTGGAGCACACACAACATCCCAAGAGCTGGTGGTCTTCCTGGCTTGATTTGATTCTGGGGATACCAACAACAGCTTGAAGAACATCATAGCTTATAATTTCAGATCAGCTTTTTAGACGGAAAGGTTTTATACATGTAGATTCTATACATATTAGATCTGAGTTCTAGAAAGCTTGTATTTGCCTTACTTCCTTATATCTGAGGCTAAATTCTTCACCAAGTTTTATCTTTTTTTTTTCTTTTTTTTTTT
>VZRU01000304.1:0-15077 GCA_013398155.1 Pedionomus torquatus
GGCTAATTAATCCTTACTTTGATCTGCACGTCCCCGAAGCTCATGTTCTGAAGTGTTCCGTGCGCGTCCATTCCTCTCTTGCCGTGGGTGCCCCCCCGCCTCTGCTGTGCCCGCCGAGGAATCGCTGGAGGTCTCCGTGCCCCCTGGTCCCCGACCTTCCCAAGGCTCAAACATCTGCCGCATCCCAAAGGGGTTTCGTGTCCCCCAATATTTCAGGCAGTCGTTCAGTAATAAGGCCTGGCAAATTTTTTTACCAATCTTCTAATGTAAAGGCTAATGTAAAATGTAATGTAAAAAGGAAATAAACGACAGAATGGTGTTTTCCAGTCACACACACTGAAGTTTTCACTTGGTATCCACTACTGGAAATTAGTTGTTTCCAGAACTGATATTTAAAGAGGCCAGAACAGCTATTATTTTCTCATAAGCAATCATAATGAACGGTATGCTCAGTGTGGAGCTAAGACTCATTTGGCACAAGCTCATTCAAAGCCTGCTGCTCCTGATGGTCTCGGGGAATCAATTTTGGAAGAGCTTTTCTAGCCTCCCGAATGACGTATGAGTTTCCATACGTCAGAGACTGTCCTGCTCTTTGAGCTTCTAATTGTGCTTTCCCTGCCTGCAAGGTACATTGCTCCCATAGGTGGCTGTTTATCGCAGCAGCCAAACGTTCAGATACAGATTTCACAAATAAGCTGTTGGGGTTTTTCCTTATTAGGAAAAACATATTTGTCTTTTTTATTCTTTTATTAGGAAAAATGAAATCTTTCTGACTTTATCCCTTTCTCTGCCTCTTGTCGAAAGCTTGTGACCTGACGCTGTCTTTGTTAACCTGATCTTGAAATCCACAAACTTTGGTTAAATACTGTTTCCTTGCATTTGCTGGATACGTTTATTTATTATTGTTCTGCTGTTCTGAAAGCTGCTTTGTTTGTCTTCAGCTGTGCTGAACCCAGGTTATCTTGTTTATATGTTCTATTAAAAAACAGAAAAGTGCAATTACCAAACTTTCTGGGTTACAGAGGAAAAAAGAGAAAGAGAAATTAAGTAAATTCCAAACAACAGAGACACAAGTAAACTTTAGTGGATTATAATTATACCACAAATTGTCTTAAAAGTTCAGCATCGCGGGCTCAAAGGTGGTTTCCAGCCCTTCTGTGCCAGCAGTGCATTGTGGTGGAAGAGGGTTCCCATCTGGGAGCAGGTGCTTCCTCTTACTCTGCACCTGAGAATGCAAAGTTTCCTCTTTGTACACAGAAAAAAAAAAAAAAAAAGTTAAAAAGTGCAGCAATTGTACTCTTGTGCAGCACAGATCAACCTTCTTCAGGACTGTTTTTTTTTCCCAAGCGTGAGCATCCCTATTGCAGGACTTGTTTTCATGTCCGGCTTGAGCACTGACCAGAGCAGACCTGTAGATAGCAGCAGTGCTCTAGGGCTTGCTGCTCAGCCCAGCACTGCAGAGCACAAAGTGCCCCAAAACAAACAGCAAATTAAGGTGCCTTTTTGAAAATCCACAGGTAGTTTGGTTTTCTTCTCAACTCCTCACATTTTTCAGTCACCATAAAGCAAGTTTAATTAAAAAAACCCTATGAAATCTTGCTTGAATAACTGCCTCATCTCATAAAAACAAAACAAACAAACAAACAAACAAAACCCAAAAAACCCCACCCAAAACCACCCAAAACCCAGACACCAAACTCTATTGTTTAAACTTCAGATCATGATTAAACAGAAGGAAAACTATGGCTAGCAAAATGGGAAAGGGAAGGCCCATAATGGTTCATATATATGTAATTATCCCTTGTCTTTTGTGTCATACTAAGCTACTACAGAATGCCATAATTACCAGCAGAATCTAAACTCCAATAAATGCTTTACATTGCAGCAGCAGGGCACTCAGACTAGCAGGTGCTTTCTTTTGATATGGTGTATTTGGAGATGATGTGGTGCCTGTGTCTGTGCAGAAACTGGAATTGCTCGGTGAGGGTATATCATGCATGTCCTACAAGCAGTCAGGTCCCAGGATCATAGAACCATATTATGGTTTGGGTTGGAAGAGACCTTAAAGACCATCTAGTTCCAAGCCCCCTGTGATGGGCAGGGACACTTCCCACCAGAGCAGGTTGCTCAAAGCCCCATCCAGCCTGGCCTTGAACACCTGCAGAGGCAGGGGCATCCACAACTTCTCTGGGCAACCTATGCCAGTGCCTCACCACCCTCACAGTAAAAAATTTCTTCCTAATATCCAGTCTAAATCTCCCCTCTTTCAGTTTAAAACCGCTAACCTTCATCCTATCATTACACTCCCTGATAAAAAGTCCATTTCTATCTCTCCTCTACGCCCCCTTCAGGTATTGAAAGGCTGCAATAAGGTCTCCCCAGAGCCTTCTCTTCTCCAGGCTGAACAACCCCAACTTTCTCAGCCTGTCTTCACAGGAAAGTTGCTCCAGCCCTCTGGTCATCTTCATGGCCTTCCTCTAGACTCAATACAACTGGGCCGTGTCTTTCTTGTACTGAGGACTCCAGAACTAGACACAGTGCTCCAGGAGGGGGTCTCACCAGAGCAGAGCAGAGAGGCAGAATCACCTCCCTTGATCTACTGATCTCGCTTCTTTTAATGCAGCCCAGGATGCAGCTGGCTTTCTGGGCTGCCAGCACACATTGATGGCTCATACTGAGCTTCTCATCCACCAATAATATCACAATAGTTCTTCCAGGTCTTGAAGCTTTTACAGAACAGTTGCTTAAAACTGTTTGAAAGAGTTTTCATTTTTTCAGACAGGTGTAATTTTGTGCTTGAGTTTCATGATATATTAATGTAGTAAAGGAGAATTTGGCTTGAATAGCCGTGCAACTAGTGAAGCTGGTAAAGAGATATGATTGCTATAAAAGTATAATTAGGTAAGTCCAGTTACTTCACAGAATTTGGCAGGAATGAACCGAAACTTAAATTTCTTTCCTTTTACCATTTCACCTCACCTTCTAATACTATGAATAGATTACAGATAGTTGTGAACCACCCAAACAAGCCCTAAAGGGAGTGGTTTCATCCAAGTGAACTTGAAAGGAACAGAAATGTCACAAAGCCATTGTTCATACTGTTGGGATGGGAACTGCAGCTCATTGCGGGTTTGGAGCTGCGGGATGGGGTTTGTCGTGGCGCGGAGCAGCAGCAGGTGCAAGGTGACTGCAGGCACATTCTGATGGGGAGCCCTACCTCAGCAGCTCCTGCAGCTTCACTCTGTGGTGAGCTGGAAAGGTCTGCCTACCCTGGAGCAAAGTGGTCACCTGCAAAGCACAGATTTCCTATACAACACAGAGTTGGAAATTAATTTAAATTAATTGCATCCGACAATTTTGCAGTGTCCAAAACATCTAACCACTATTGTATTTGGGCGTGATCCCAGGGGATACTGTGAAACCCACGAAAGCAACTACAGACATCCTCCCACTGTGTTCACACAAGGTATACACACCAATATCAGCTTCTGCAATTAACCTGATTCTAGCCTTCTGAATGTATCACAGATTGTCTACCCTTCCAAACTGACTGTCTTGGGCTGCTTATTGAGAACAAACTTTTGTTGGAAAGCACTTGACATACTGGATATCAGTGCAGTGATACATTTTCTTTTCAGATTTTGAAGTTCCCAAGGGGTGTTTATTTAATGTGGTCCAAATTTCCATGGTCAACACATTTCCAAAACGTGTCGGCTAACCCTACGTTGTCTGCAATCTGTTCAGAAAGACTGACCAGACTTGGATTAGGACCATGTCTCCACCTAGCTATGGCAAGAGGTGCAACAGCCATGTCCTGCCAAGGTGTTGTAGTTTTCAGCCAAGTAGGATGGGAACAGCCATGTCACGTATGGATGTGATTACCTGTGGGATCACAGATATATTAATTTAATAATTCATCTTTTTTAAATCACTTAACTCTGGTCTTAGTAAAAAAGTCACATTCCTCGTACTCTTAAAGGTGTGACTTTTGGGACCAAATAGCGCTAGTATTTTAATCTCGTAATACTTTCTCCTTTTGTTTGTTCAGCTAAAGAAAATTTTGCTACTCCTTTAGAGATAAGTAAAGGAGGATTTTTTCCTGGTTGTGAATTTAAACAGGGACATGGAAATCAGTATAGGAAGCTTCCTTTGATCCTAGTTATTTTTCTAGTCCTTGCTTGCTTGCTATGTACATAACCAAGAGCTATGATAGTGGGAGATTAAATGCTTCTAGTTACAACAGCTGTGTTATTGCACGTGGTTCCATTTTCACAGATTTAATAATAAAGATAATGACATGAAGATTACACGTTCCCAGTTTCAGATCTACAAGGAAAACTTTCTAGGAACTTTCTCAATCTGCTGCTTAACGTGTGTACTCAAGGCCTCCAACATGTTTTTCAGGTCTCCTCAGGCACAGCCAAAGCCTCTTTAAAACTTCCCACCTTAAAGCAATGTCTCTAAATAGATGACGTGTGTTGCAAATGCTTTATCTATCTAACCAAACACCAAAATAATCTCAAGAAATAAAACTGAACATCTAGAAGTTATCTTTAAAGGGGAAAATATGAGTTTCAGTGGCTGTTAGTGACAGCACACATGGGGAGGTCGATGAGACTGGGTCTTGTTGCCAAAGGCCAGGGTGATGGGTGTGGATGGAGCCAAGCAGCTCTTCTTGTGAGCCATGTGGTACCTTGGGCCATGTGGTACCTTGAGCCACGTGACCTGCTGGTTTTCAGGTCTCGGTCCAGGAGGCATCATGCCTGGCTGGCAAGTCTGTGCACTGTAACTACCCAGCAATTAAAGATTTAGAGAGGAGGAATCTCTCCAGACCCCTCAACTCTGATTCTGTGCTCTAACAATGTGGGGTAGAGAGCAACATCAGAGTTGGAGACCTGAATGTCCTCACTCCTAGAGTCCCACCAGGGTTTCCCAGTCCCCTGTTGCTTGCTTGGGAAGGCAACCTGTAGCTTTGTTCTGCAGCAGAACTCAGGGTCCCAGCTCCATGTCTGTGATGAGTTTCAGCTCTCACCTGACCACAGGCTCAGGTTCAGATCACATGTGGGATTACAGTACCTGTCTGATGTGCTTAAACTAGGCGCTGCTAGTGCATCCAGAGTGGAACTGAAAACAGATACCAATTTCCAATTATACACAACAGAATTGGTGGGTACAGCATATGCATTTAGGATCAGGTAAATGTGTCTCAAAATACAGAATGAAATTGCTTAAGCTAGAAAGGAGGTTAGAAAAAAAAAAAAAACTGAGATTAGTTTTACTTGCTTTTTTGTGAAACTGTTTCTTCGTTCCTTGTGTGATCTTATCACAGCTCATTCACATAGTTTTTTTCTTTTCTTTCTTTAATTTCATTTTATTTTGAAATTTACCACTTTGGCTTTTTGCAGCTTCAAAGTCCAGGTTCAAATAACAAATGAAATGTGTGTGTCCACTGTCAAACTTGATAGCCCTGTCACTTTATGCAACTATTTATGGATAGAGGGAAAAGCTTTATAAGTAACTCTGAGAGCTGTGTCGAAGGTATCTGTGGAGAAAAATTATTTTG
This sequence comes from Pedionomus torquatus, assembly GCA_013398155.1. Lineage (NCBI taxonomy): Eukaryota > Metazoa > Chordata > Aves > Charadriiformes > Pedionomidae > Pedionomus > Pedionomus torquatus. Next base: position 5,564 of record VZRU01000304.1, read on the forward strand.
CCAGATAAAATTACGTTAAATCAATAGCTCCAAAAACATTGAATGTTGTATCGTTTTGCATTTTATGGCACCATTGCTGCATAAGCAGGATACTGAGAGTCTGGGTCAAAAAGGGGGTGTCAGTTACTTTCTGAGGACAACGATTGCAATTGTTGTTTCTTACCCTTGCTGGGGAAACGTGGGTTAATATGCTGCTCACATCTGTGTAATAGAAACCCAGAAGGCATCTTGCTGGAATTATGGATGCCAGACATTTTCCAGAGCCTTGTCAAAAGTTCAGTTCATTGCCAGTTGCTAATTTAAAGCTACAAATGCCCCGTGACAGGACAATATTTTCTAAAAAGGATAAGAACCTAACCTTGGAAAGGGCGCAAGTGCTTTATAGTTAATATTTCATGAACGCTACTCGGTTTAATTGGTGTTCAATGTGCTGCAAATGCCTGGTATTGATGGCTTCTTCTCTTACCAGCACATGGCATGAATGACCATCTGCAAGCCAGCCACGGTTTCATCTTTCATTCTGTGTTGAGGCATTTCAGCGACTCTAAAAACCAATACTTTGTCACATTAACACCCAAGAGCAGCCACCTATCGGGGTATGGGTTATAAATAGAGATCCTCTCCAGAAGCCTAGTCTTACCTGAGACATCCATCTGCAAGTGCCACCAGGCGTGATCCTTGCATGCCTGGGTGGTTGCAGTGGCTCTCTCCTGCAAAGAGGAGGGAGGAGAGGTTGCGTATGGTACCGTGCACGCTGGGCTCTCCCAGCTTGAAGAGGTGAGAGCACATGCTCTGTTGGTTTTGCTGAGCAGAAAGTCATGCTTGGGTTATATTTGGAGAGGACTATGTGAAACGAGGACGGGGCAGAGGAGGCAGGTAACCATGTTATCTTCTCTTCCAGAGCCTTCAAAATACACCAGCCTTGTTCTGCCAGGACCATCACTTTTTTGCATTCAAACTGCAGATATTGGCTGGTTTGGGTTTTTTTTTTGGCAAGGGGAGTACGTTTGGCCAAGTAGCACAGTAGGTGGTATTAAAAAATCCTGCATGACCGCGCCGCTTCCCCATAGCTATTTATTGTACCATGGACCACAACAGCTGCACTGGACTTCCACGTGACACACATGTCTGGTCTGTGCCAGCATATCAGTCAGCCCGTCAAGTCCTCTTACTTATATTGCAACTCTCATAGCAGCAATCTCACTCCGTTTCACATGTTATAATTAGACCTTGAAAACCAGTTCAGATAAACATAACTCAAAATCTCCAAACTGGCTGACATAAACAAGCAAAGAAGTGAGGAGCTGGCGAGTTTGGATTTGATCTGTCCTTGCCGGCATGACTTTGGTGTAGTGGTCCAGATGTTTTGAACAAAATACAGCTTTCAGGTCATGTTTTCCCTTTGCAGCAAAAAGAAGTTTTCCCCTTGGCTAAACTGAAGACAATTAGATGTGCAAGAAAGGAATATCAGGTGGCATATTTGCAGAGTTGTCTTTGATTACATTACCTTATGGCAGAGCAGGGTTCACTCGTGTTTATCTGTTGCAAAGTTGATACAGCTCAGACCTTGTCAACACTGAGGATGTGCTCCAAGTAGAGTCACCAATCTAATTTCATTGCAGATAGGCAAAACTAATTAAAAGACAGTTGTATCCCACAATACAAATGACTGAAATGTAAGACACAATTGAAGAAAGAGGGAATTTGCCTGTGCCCTGAGAATAAGCCAGTGAAGCTTTTTTTGGCTGAAGCAAAAGATTTAAGGAAACTGAGCTCTGAGAAGCAGACTTGATACTGTAAAGAAAATGGAGGAGACTTTTAGAAACATGGGGATTGCATTGTTATTGTGACTTGATTTGGTTTCAGGAAGTTAAGAATGTCCTCTCTGAACTCAGAAATTCAGTTTTCACACTTATTCGGTCAGTGAATCTGCTTTCTTTCCCAGTCCTGACAGATTCTAAGACATAATACCTGGAATCAGAATTTGGGACCTATTGTTGGCCACTTTTATTTCTTGGGATTTCTCCTATTTTTACATTTAGTGCATGACATGGGTTGGAGGGAGAGTAGTTTTTGTGTGAACTCCCAGGAAAGCCAAAGTTTGAGAGAAGAAATTCATGAGGTGCTAGCTCTCAACATCATAATTTTTATGAACATTAAAATTTAGTTAACTTCTTCCTTGCTTTGAAAGCATTTGGCAGTTCAGAAGTCTGTTTGCCAGAGGTAGAATAAAAACAAAAACCTTACAATAGATTACAAAAACTGTAATCTATTGAGAAGCGCAATCATGCATAAAGGCAAACTCCCCCCCTTCCTCCCCCCCCCCCACACTTACATCCAGGAAATTACAGTTATTTAAGCTACATTTCTTGTCTATAATAACCCAGATCTTTACAGCCTTAAAAAAACACTAATCGTCACTTCAGCCAGTGCCGGCCAAAGTAAATATGCTATACCTACAGAAAGTATTTTACTAACTGGTGTAAAAATTCTATATTGGACACATCTAAATTCCTACAAAAAGCGTAAGTGCTTCATATACTGAGCAGAAGACTTCCCTGCCGTATTTCTGTTGGGACCATAGTATCCTGCCCATGGGAATCATCCTTGCAGTCCTGAGAGCCAGATACAAGTCACGCTCTAATATAAGCAACATAGATACACAGAGGCAAAGAGGTTCATTCCAGAGCCCTGCAGGGGCTTGTAGCACTTTGCCACAGAAACGGTGCTGTTTTATTTGATAGACCCAGAAATGTGCCACCTGAGGGTTTCACAGGGTATGCCATTACCAGACAGAGATCTGTGAGCTTCAGTGCTTGTGGCATGGTTCAAAACTGCTTACAAAATCACACCAAATACTGGAGATGCAGAGAAGTCCAGAGGACCTGTGTGGTTTGGAAGGGCATGCAACCCGTATCAAAGCCAGGAGCAGAACCCAGGTGCTTTAACAAGCTAATCCTTTTTCGAATCACTAATGAAAATTCACAAATCACTGGCTTCTGGGAAGGAAATGGTATGGCAATGAAAAGAATTAATCAGATTGAACCTATTTTTAAACTGCTAAAATCAACCTCAGTTATTTAGGAAATGCTGCTGAAATTCATAGTTGTTTTAGTGCAGGTTTAATAGTAGTTCTGAGGTGGAGAGAAATAAATTGAAGCTCTGTAAATGAAAAGTCCATTGAATAAAACCTATCTGAATAAAAATAATGCAGAATTGATACAGAGATCTCAAAACAGCAAAATGATGGTCTGCTTCAGGTAGTGAGAATTAATTTGACTTCTGTATTGGATGCAAGTTTTGTCAAACTGCTTTTGGCAAAGCTGCAGGCAAAGAATTTATAGCAATTCAATCTGTAACAAAAGGTATAGCTCCAAGAAGCTGGACAGCATATAATCTGTGGCATATTTTTCAAGCAATAAAAATCCATTTTAATAGCAGATGCATGTTCATAATCATATTTCTCCAAGGAGAGCTGCACATCCAGCATACCTTGGAGATGTCTCATCAGTGCACAAATAGGGATCACACTCAGCATCTCCAGAAAAAAACCTGTGGAGTCAGATGCGGGGGTGGAGGTGGGGGCAGTTGGTTGATGCCAAGGCGGCAAATGTCACTATGATTCTTTGTCTACTACCATGGTTCCAAGAAATAGCCTAGGCAGCAGCAGCTCCTGTTAGTACTTTGAAAAACAGGCCTTTGCTTGTTTGGGATTCAAGGGGAAAACTGCTTTGGGGGGCTATAATAGGTTCTGCTCACATTTTTGTGCAGCTTCGCACTATGGAGAACAGGCTCAACTGGCTGCTCTGTGCTACCAGCACGTAGTTAAGTACTGAAAACTTCCTTTAGGATCTAAATTATAGGGAATGTAAACTATCCTCCTTGCAAATTAAACGGCTTGACACCAGAAAACACATTTTTCTGTTCTGTTCTTAAATTTAATTTTTTAATTTAGTATTAGAACTGTATAGATATACAAGATATTGAAGCAGAGCTGTCTCAGGGATGTCCAAGAACAAGAACATATGCCATCTGTGATTAACAGCAGCAGGCGAGAAAACAGGAAATCTTATCCAGGAGGAGTTGTCACATTCCTATTATGGTGGATACTGTCAGGTCCTTCAGACAGAGCAGATCCTTATCTAAAGGAGTGTACATGGGGAAAACTGCAAGGAAAATAAAGGCTACATCAGATCTTTCATGATCAAACCCCACGGCTTCATGGAGCCCTTCTATGGCCAGGCTAATAAACAGATTTTTTTTTTATTAGCATCCACAGCAAACTTGCTGTGAAAATTGCTTTTGAAGCATGATCCAAAACCAGGGAGAAGATGACTAGGACTGAGATATTATGGACAGATAACCTGTACTTGCAGAATAGTATTGAGTATGCATGGCAATCAAACCAAAACAAAGCAAGTTGGTGCTATGGCAGCCTACTCAGAGAAGTGGGCTAAGAAGGTATCCACTAGAGAACTCTTCCTCAAAAGCTATCCCACTGTTTGTATGCTGAGAAGCAGGGGCCTTCATCTAGAGCTGTGGTTGATTTTGCCTGCCTTAGTGGTCTTCTACTAAAGAGCTTGGAGTACCAAATTAGCAGGGAAAGAGGATCCTTAGCCAGGTTTTTAAGTTAATCGAGCCAGGAAGCACAGCTTGAAAAATATTGTTCACAAGAAGTAGTGTCCATACACCCCTCTAAGTGAGTGGCTGTGCAAAGAGATGAGTAGTCATTATGGTGCTTTCCAGCAGTGAGTCGAATGTTTCTTTTGTAAGAGCTGGAAGCCCTGAGGGAATTGGAGGATGAAGTTGCTGAGCTGCTTTCCGTTGTATTTGAAAAGTTATGGCAGTCTGGTGAAATTTCTCCTGGAAGAGGGGAAACACAACCCCCATTTTCAAAAAAGGGAGAAAAGGAAGACCTGGAGAACTACAGGCCAGTCAGTCTCACCTCTGTGCCCAATAAGGTCACAGAGCAAATCCTCCTGGAAACTCTGTTAAGGCACATGGGAAATGAGAAGGTGATTAGTAACACCCAGCACAGCTTCACAAAGGGTAAGTCAAGCCTGACAAATTTGTTGACCTTCTATGTTGGGGTTACAGCGTTGGTGTAGGGTAGAGCAACTGACAATATCTATCTGGACATATGCAAAGCATTTGACACTGTCCTGCTGACATCCTTGTCTCTGAATTAGAGATACATTTGATGGATAGACCACATGGCGAATAAGGAACTGGCTGGATGGTCATGCTCAAAGACTTGCAGTCAGCAGTTCAATGTCCAAGTAGAAATTAGTGCTGAATAGTGTTTCCCAGGGGGCAGTACTAGGACTTGTGTTCTTCAATATCTTTGTTGGCAACATGGACAGTAGGATTGAGTGCATCCTCAGCAAATTTGCTGATGACACCAAGATATGTGCCATGGTCAACACGCTGGAGCAAAGAGATGCCACCCAGAGTGACCTGGACAGGCTTGAGAGGTGGGCCTGTGCCAACCTCACGAAGTTGAGTTGCACAAGGCCAAGTGCAAGGTCCTGCATGTAACTTGAGGTAATCCCAAGCACAAATACAGGATGGATGGAGAATGGATTGAGAGTAGCCCTGAGTAGAAGAAGTTGGGGCTGTTGGTGAATGTTCAACATGAGCCAACAATGTCTGCTCACAGCCCAGAAGGTCAATTGTATCCTGGGTTACATCAAAAGAAGTGTGGCCAGCTGATCAAGGGAGGTGATTCATGCCCTCTACTCCACTCTGGTGAGACCCCACCTGGAGTGCTACATCCAGCTCTGGAGTCCTCAGCACAAGAAGGATGTGGACCTGTTGGATGTGGTCCAGAGGAGGGCCATGAAGATGATCAGAGGGCTGGAGAACGTGTCCTGTGAGGACAGGCTGAGAGCATTGGCGTTGTTCAGCCTGGAGAAGAGAAGGCTCCAGGCAGACCTCATAGCAGCCTTCCAGTACCTGAAGGTAGTCTACAAGAAAGACAAAAAAGGAGAAGGACTTTTTACAAGGGCATGTAGTGATAGGACAAGGTCTAGTAGTTTTAAACTGAAAGAGAAGAGATTTAGATTAGATACTAGGAAGAAATTCTTTTCCATCAGGGTGGTGAGGCACTGGAACAGGTTACCCAGAGGAGTTGTTGGTGCTCCATGTCTGCAGGCCAGGATGGGGCTTTGATCAACCTGATGTAGTGGAAGGTGTCCCTACTCGTGGCAGAGGGTTGGAACTCAATGGTCTTTAAGGTCCCTTCCAACCCAAACCATTCTATGATTCTGTGAAACAGACCAAATTAGTCAAATGGTAACAATTCCATAAACCATAAATCAGTTTTGCACTGTAATTGAAGTCCCATGTACTCCTCAATTTCCACTGCTGTGGGCGAAAAGGGACTCCCAAATGTGATCTCACCCTCCAAATCTGATGTTACCCTTGAGAGCAGTTCACTCTAGCCTTTCTGGCTATGCAAGGGGCTCTGAAAGCGTGACAAAAAGTAGCTGCAGAGTATTTAATCTGTGTGCTGGGATGCTGCTGAAGAAGTCCAGCTCCCTGCAAAGCGGTGGAGTCAGAAAAGAAACTGTTGTGGAAATCATAGCAAGTAGGTAGGCTGCTGCATCTGTCACATTTCTTCAGAAAAAAATACAATATCCTGAGAAGAAAAAATAGAACAAAGTACATTTCCTTCGCTAGCAAAGAGGGGTACTCAAGCTTAGCTAGACCAGATGGGAAGAAGCTCCCCTAAGCCAGCTATGCACTTGCAAAACCCCGTGGCAAATCCTGTTTCTATGAGGGATTCTTTCCTGCTTATATTTTATTTCAAAGGCTTCATTTGGGAATAGAGAACTGTATTTTATTTATATAGAAGAAAGAAGTCAACATGCAAAGCTCGTATTTCAAATTCTCACTGATTTCACTTCTGAAAGGCCCTATTCAGAGTCAGCTGAAACTACTTGCCTTCAATGTGTGTTGGGGAAAACCTAAGCATATGAAACTAAGCACATCCAGAAAAACATCCATTTCCACTTCCCTCACATTAGCTACCATCTTAAAAGCCCTGTGGCTGGATTTTTTGGGTGAGAATATGAACCTCTCCTCTACTTCTGGCACAGCCACAGGCCTGTAAACTCCAACCTCATCTGCTGAGTGCTTCAGGTTGGTGTGCATGAGCCAAATCATCCCTTTAGAAGAAATAGCAATGTGTTTATTATATTTTATGTAATAACACAAAGTGCTGTGGCCAAATACTCAAATGAAGAACCTCGTGGACTCAAGCAAAGCCTGAGAAAGTTAAAGGCTGTTAAAGGAGAGGGGAGAAAAATAATTTCTTTTAACCTTCCCGACCTCCACTCTGTGGCAACCTGCCGCTGAGGACAGCTGAAGGAGATGCACTGAATCAGCACGTCTCTCAGCTGCTTTGGCCACTTGCCCTCCTCGCCCACTCTTTGGGCTTCCCTGGCTATCGCTCGATCTGTATTTATACCGCACTCCCCAGATACTGCAGTGGTCGCTGTGGTATAAATACTGCTAGACAGCTATAATTCACTCCTGTCACTGAGAGGTCTGAGTATGGAACAAATATGATTTAGCTGTGGGTCTCTGTGGTAGAAGGGAGGATTTTGGGCTGCTTTCTGACACCATGACTTCTTCCATCCCTAAACTCTCACCTGGGGACTTTGTGCCTGCATATAGGTTAAGTTGCTGCAAACCTCTTTTCCTTAATGACAGCATGATTTTGAGCTGTGCCACGGTAGGCACAAACTGTAAGGCTTGTTTCTCCTATAGTATTTTTGCATCTTCTACGTAGCAAGATGTATAAAACTTGTAAGAGTTAGAGGAGAAGAAATAATACCAGGTTGTGCTTTAAATCTCCAGATGCATCCCAGAGGGAGGTGAATATAAAACACTGTGGTTTTATTTTGGAGAAAAGTTTCAACATCAGAATAGTTGAACACATGAATTCAGGAAGCTGCTTCTTTTTTTATCACCTGGAAGTCTGACACTCACCCCTCCAACATCACTAAATTTGTTCTTTGTTTGTTTCTGTTGATTTAATTGAGCAACTAGACAGTTCAAGAAAGGAACACAGGCTATTTTTAATGAAGTTAATTATTTGTTGAAAAACCTAAAATTTCTACTACTCCTTCAATTATGAAGCCAAATCCAAGAATTCAGGAGTCATTCCATTTGTTTTTGAGCTGTGATGTCTGCACAGGCAAATCGGAGAACAGTTTTGCAATTTCTGCTCTCTGAGCTCCTTTCTTGGGGGAGGTTAACGAGAAGGGAAAACAGTGTATGCAAAAATGAAGGCACTTACTGCTTTGTGAGTAATCCTGAATATGATTTAAATATAGTTATATGGAATAAAATAAGTCTAAAGGGAGTGGACAAAGAGTCGAGGTAACAGTGACAGTTTGTAATTTCTGTGAAGATCATGAAACATTCCTGAAACTCTTCCATGCCATACCTAAATGCTCATCTTCTACACAACTGCTCTGAACTCCCGCCCTTTCACTTGAGATAGCCTTGCACTTGTCCAGATGAGCCAGGAAGGTGGCCTGTCACCTAAATTTAAAGACCAGATTGAAAATTCTACAACCGGGGTTAGCACATGATATCTGAAGGAGTGGAAAAATTGAGTTGTCCTTCTTGTCAGAGCTTTGTGCAACAGCCAGAGTTGCCCAGTTTTTATCATTACCTAGTCTGGAATTTTTTTGTTTTATTTTTTGACAAGGAGAGAAACACAGATGGAATTTCAGCTAGCAGTTGTGCTCTTTGTGCAGTTGTCGTATTGCAGCATCCTCTCCTCATCTCAGCGTCTTGTGAGCAGGAAGAGAAAGTAAAGGATGCATACTGCAGACCAAGCATAGGTAACGTGGTTGATGCTGTTGACTTTGCATCCAGACCTCTGAGCTGCCTTGCTTTGGGCTGTGACTGATGAGGGGAAAGAATGAGAGGTTCAGAGAGTCACATCCATGCCTTGGAGATTCTGTAAGGACCCCTGGTTTGCCATTTTAATGAAGGATAGGCAGCCCAGTTTGCACCAGGCTGCATCCCTACACTCTCCCTGAAGGCAGGATAAAGTGCACCTTTTGAGTCAAGCCACCATAAGTCGTTCATCAAAAACGGCATATGCACCATCTTTGCCAAGGAGGGGAAAATGCCTTACTCTCTTGCTCTTGTTCATAAATTTTCTTAGAAGAGACTACCTGACAGGCATTTCAAGAGTGTGTCCAGGAAAGAGCAGCGAGTGGGTGCCAGCACAGGATTCTCCACATTGCTTCCCACCAGTCAGCGGGGCTCACAGGAGCCTCTCTCTTTCCCTTGCTCTCCAGTAAAGGTTGCATGGATTGGCATCTACAGAGAGAGCCCAGGAGTCCTGTAGCCCTGCGGAGTCAAGGTGACTGAAGGGATGCATGTTTGGAGAGAAAGAGCAGGGGGAGCTGGAATCAAAAAGACTTTTGAGCTCAGTTGCAGTTTTACAGTAAAATACATCTTTAGATTTAAAAAAAAAAAAAAAAAAAAA
>VZRU01000304.1:15110-36934 GCA_013398155.1 Pedionomus torquatus
AACATTTTTACCTCTTCTAGCTTCTAATTTTGGCTTTAAAAAATATTCTTTTCCCCTAGCTGAAAAACATGGAGAGTTTTTTAATTATTATTGAAATACTTTCTTCCAAGTGTCATCCCACTGGTTTTGTCATTTTCCCTGTAGGCTCATACTTCATCAAGATCCTGCGAACATCTGCAGCCTCTCTGGGTTGCAGATGGTGCCACTACCCTAAAAACCAACCAGGTTTTGAACTGTTATCAGGGTCCAGATCTTTTGAAGAGTATGGTGTTCTTCTTGGCTTGTATGAATACAAAGCATAAAACAACAAAACCAAAGTCTTTGAGTGTTTCTGTGGCACTAAGAAAATAATAATAGCATGAGAGGAAGTGAGGCCAGAAAATGCTTTTCCAAACACACTTCTTTTTTAACTTTACTTTTTTAACTTCTTGACCAACTCTTTCACTGCGTTTTAAATGCTTTTACCACTTAAAGCAGTAGCAAAGGAGAAAAATTGTTGCTGAAAGAAAAATGCAGGCTAATGGCTTTTTTTTTTTTTTTTTTTAAACTAAGCATCAGGAAAGTATTTTCTTTCTTGTTACTTTAGAATAGATAAAATATATCTAATTCTGAAACTGTTGGGTATAAAACTTATGTGTCATTCATTTGGGCTTTGAGACACAAGTGGAGAAAAAAGCCTTTGAGATTCCACATGGAGAAACACCCTCTAAGTCACCGAGGCTTTCTGAGGTGAGGGGCAGAAACAATGCTCTGGAAATGTGTTTCCCTAATGCCAGCAGGGCAAAGATGGATGAGAGCAGCCCCAGGTACTGAGGCAATGTACCAGCTTGGTTGAGGGGCTTGGATTCTGGAAGCAGAGCATGAGCTGGGGGATCATGTGAGAACAAGAGAAGGCTTGGATGTTTTCTTCCAGCACAGGACATGCACCATCAAACTTGCAAGTGAATAGGCAGGAGCCAGACAAGGTAGAGAAAGAGTAATTACAGGATAAATAGGAAATAAAAGTATAGATGAAGGAATGATGGAAGAAAGAAAAAACCTGGAGCAGAGAGGTGAGAGACAGATAACGAAAAAGAAAGCCCAGAGCCTAGTTGTAGTCCTAGCAAGTACTTTGTCCAGACTATATTTAAATAGCTTCCAGTATCTGTGGGTCATGGTATAAACAGCTGCTCCTCCACAAGGCTAATGTCAATGAGGAGAAAAACAAAATGGGAATTTGTAAACACGTGTCAGTCCTGGGGATCCTAATGCAACCTATATGTTAAGAATATCAGATAGATTTTCTTCTGGTTTTGAGTAGAAATTAGTATTATCATTTCCAGAATGGCAGTAAGGAATATATATTTTCATTAGAATGAGAATAAAAGTCTTAATTTTAGGCTTAATTAAAATTATATAGTTCTCTAATCTTAGCACTAAGCATCTCTGGAGCAGTGTGATAGAGAAACTGGGTCTCCACTGCAAATGATGTTGTCTACCTAAGAAGTCTCCATATGGGTACATGCATGTACATGTATCTGAGAGGAGGAAAGCAACAGTAGGAAGGGGCCATGGGAAGCTCTCTGAGGTAGGTACAGGGATACCGGTCTGCCTGCAAGGTGCTTCCCAGGTTGTAACCTGGTGGATATTTGGAACATGAGAATTTGCTGGTTTTGGAGTTCACATCTCCAAAGTGGACTGCGCCTTGGAAAACACAGGGACTATACAAAGCTTTATTGCTTGCACAGTCAGGAAGGAGGACAGGGATGGCATTAGCTTAACACAACATGAAAACAGTGCCTGTGACTCTTCGTGTCATGCTGCAGAAAGTTTGATCTCAGAGGAACAGCCACTTTTAACAGATGGAAGTGACCCTCCTATTTTACTCAATAGCCAAAGCGTGAATGGCTTATCTCTGTTGTTTTATGGGCCAGAGTGGCAGGGCGAGGTATTTCAGAAACCTGAGAGAGCTAGAGGTACCCAGGCTCTGTCAGAAGCATGGTCCAAAGGCCACTAACAGCCATTATGTGGAGCAGGAAAAGAATGAACACAAGAGGTGGACGATGGCAGGGGGCAAAGCAAGCTGGCGAGACCTTGCTTGGAGCTCATTACCCTGAGCATCCACCCATGCTGGAGAATTCCATTGCAAGTGGATGTGACGATGCACAGCAGTACCTCAACTGATGCCCTTGCCCTGCAAAGAGAAAGCAAGGTTCAGTGTTTGGAGGAACTGTCTCTCTCTGTGGGTCATTTCAACCCAATAGCTGCCAGGTCTGTGCGTCCATCCTCCCAGATGCCACCGCCGCTAAGCTCCCCAAGGATGGGGCTGGTGTGATATTTAGAGAACATATCGCCTTTCCTCGGAGCTCAGTCTGGCAAGGCGCAGGAGGTGATCTAGCAGAGGAATTTCGTCCTCCAAGGCCCGTCTGCCCTGTGGAGGCATTTGTGTTTGGATGAACTAGCATACAGAAGGGTAACATTAAGTGTTGGTGTATAAGCACACGTGTTAAAATGTAGGAAAATTAAGGTTGGAAGGGGCCTCTGGAGTAGATCTGGTCTAACCTCCACCCATAAGGCTGTTGCCCACCATCTGTGCAGCTATCAAGGGCTTTTGTATGAGTTTTTCAAAGCTGTTTTTGTCAGTGCAGTAATTGCACCCTAATTATCTTATTATGTAGCCATAAAAAGTAAGGATGATGATAAAAATTGGGAGAAACAAGAAGACAAAATGACATCAGGGCCCTTAACTCTTAATATCAAGCAACACCTGAATTCAACCAAAGCTTTGAATCCCTAATGTTACCCACTGATACCTGCGGATTTGCATCTAATCTTTTGGTTAAGTATTCAAAATATGTTATGCATTCAAAATTAGTTATGTAGTCAGAAAGCGTGCTACCTTACTGAGTTAAATACTGCTTGTTGACACTGGATTTGCAGATCTTATTTTCCAAATAGTGAGGAGGTGGAAATTTGTTATTTTTTTGTGATAACAATGAAAGCGTAATTGCAGAACCTTGCACCATGAATAATACAATTGTTTTTGGAAAGAACTGAGGATCAAATAGCCTTTTAAGACAGGAAATGTGAGACAACAGGTAACCAGAACTGTCCATAACATATGACAGAGGAAAACCAAGAAAATACTATAAGGGAAGTCTTGCAGAAACTTATTTCGTTTGACATAAACCTTCTCTGTTCATATGCATGTGTATTCACGCATCCTTTCCCAAGACTTTTGTGTTTCCTGCATAGTACAAGCTTTGTTGCTGTTACAGGAAATGTTGGGGGGGGGGATGATTTGTACTCCATTGTGCATCATGAATCCTATTAATCTGACCAAAGGATCTGTGTGGGATCCAGGGGTGAATAATGTCACACAGCTTAATGCCAACCTTAGTGTCGTGAGGAGAGGGAGGCTGGCAGCTAGAGCAGAAGAGGGCCAAGCACAGCACAGCACTGAAAGCAGATTGCAAGAAAAGAAGCCTCAGATAAAATAACCTGAGCAACAAGTAGATGTAATTCAGACAAGCCCAGTGCAGACCTCTGCACTCCTCCAGTGCCTACTCTACTAAAGAAGTTAATGAGAGCTGCCTGCTTGCCTGCTTCATGATTACCCAGAACTGCTGCAGCAGGATGAAACACCCATCCACCCAAATCCCTCATACGGCCACCGCATCACATGCTTTGATAGCTCTGAGGCAAACACATCAGGTCCTTTCCCTTCTGCACACCACTATTCACCCAACAAGAGAAATGTTTAAAAAAAAAAAAAAGTCACACTCTAGCAGGGAGCACAAAATTCCTCCTGGGGAGCTGTAAACGTGGGATAAAAATGTGCCGAAGAAGAGAGGGCTGCAGCCCCAATCCCTCATATTCTCTTCCCCACCCAATACCTCCTTCCCAGGGAGTGTTTTGCTCCTTAAGAAAGCAGGTAGTTTGAGACGTAAATTAAATTTTGGGTAACTAATAGCGCATCATAGCTCACCATGTGTCAAGGAAAAATGTAGCCTTGGATTTGGGTAGTTAGCCATTTAAAAAAGCACTGTAGTAAGCTCTGTGCTGGTATCAGCAGGTAGCTCTGATTTATGCGTGACATAACCGGTTGTGGTTTCTTCCCCAAGGGATATCTGCATCTAAAAATAAACATGGCACAGTTTGTGTTTTTGGCAAGATGGCACAAATACTTTTCAAATTACTCTGTTCACTAGAAAACAATTGCGCTTCATCCTCTGATGAGCGCCAGCACCTGCTGCCTTCTGAAGTTTATTTGCGGCGTGAATCATCAGTGGGGCCTTGAAGTGCCATCAGTCCATGTTAGGCCCTAGAGACCTGGAACGCACGAAGACCCGGCCTTTTATGGACTTCACCTGGAAGACCATCTTCTTTGTTTTGTTCTTTGCCCTACGTCCCTCCCTTGGGAAGGGGATATAACCTGCATATCAAACTGACAGAGTGCATGCTGCTGTGGTTGTGGTTTCTGTTGACTCAAAGGCAGTAGGCGCTTCATACAGCTCTAACCATCTCGTTGCTGAGGACCTAGCTTTCCAGCTTGTCATCTCGCTGTACAGATGCCAAGCACCAAGCAGTCTTAGCCACCCTGTGGTCTGTAAAGGAAATGAATGAAACATGATCGCATCCATGATCTAAAAGAGTAGTGAAAGGATATTTCTGTATGAAGACATACACGTTTTCTCATCAAAAAACATGGCAAAAGCTGGACTGTGCTGTTATATTCACCAAACTGCCAGTGGCTTTGCAGACATAATCTGGTCTTCAATTCTTTCTGCATGCATTTCAGCATATTAAAAAAAAAAAAAATTTACAACATAGAGCTATAAGTGTCCATAAGTTTCTCTACCTCAGAGCTGCAGAAACTCAATACTTCTAAATGCTGTACAGGAGGCATTAACTGTTATTACAGTAGCATTTACGCCAGTAGGCTGGCCTGTTGAACAGTGAAGGGGATGTTAAGAAATATATTGGTACTGTGAGTTCCTTCGGAAAGGGAGTGGAAGACAAGTCATGATGTGGCAAGTTTTCCCAGGCTGTAGGGAGAGAAACTCCACTTGTTTGTGTGCCTGCCTGTGGTTGTTTGCATTGGCAGCAAATTCAGAGTTTCTTATGAGTGAAGAGCACACATGCAAAGGAGCAAGGTGTCAAGATACTAAAGTTAACATCAGATAAGCTAGCTCTGGAGATAGAAGCAATATAGCCAGTGCACCGAAGAACTGTGCCTCGGCTGAGGTGCATGTGGTTACAGTCTGATCCGGTCTTTGCCATTGGGGTCTGTGCTGCTGTACAGCAAGGCTGTGAGAAGCAGGTGTCTACATGAATCAGGAGGTCTTATCCCACACTGTCTTGCACAGAGTGGGCATGTTCTGGGTGTCCTTGTGTACCTTTTGTTAGGCACACTGAGCCTGTGTCCAAAGCCAGAGACTCTCAAATAGCTCCCTGAGAACTGTACATGCACCCTGAGCTCCTCTGCTAAGACAGCTGCAGCTCGTCTCTCTCTTTGCCACCTACGGCAGTGAGGCACGGCTGGCAAGGGCTCAGCTCTCCTTTAAATTCTAAAATGTTGTCTGCCTTGAATGAACGTGACCCATCTAGACCTTGATTAGACATCTACCGCCCCCAATCCTCTTGTGCAGAGCATTTCAATATGATTGACTTAAACCCTGAGGGCTTCAAACCTGCTCTTCCTGACAAGGATTAGTGCTGCTAAAATATGGGAGCAACAGATGTCTCTTCTGTCCCACAGGTGCCAATCTGCCCCTTAGGTGCCCCTAAGTGCATCTCCCTTGTTGCCATTTAGCAAGGGACTCTGCAAGGTCCCTGCAGACACTGGACCCATCTCTGAGAACTGCTAAAACTCTGCAGTTAAGCAGTAGCTCATTTAAAATATGGTTACAGTATGCAGTATTGCAAGAACTTCCCTGTAAAAGGCAAACAGTTAAACTGAACATAAACCATAAGTTAGAGCTGGGAAACAAGAAGGTATTGGAGAAATCTGCAACAACCTAAATTCCTCGGGGAGTTCCCATGGGGCTGTCAGACCAGTTTGATAAAGTTCAAATAAAGCAAGTTGCCATCCTTACCCAGCAAAAGGAACCTGGCTTTGCCTCATTGTAGGCAAAAGTAGCCAAGCATTTGAGGAGAGGTTACTTCTAATCCCTCACAAATGGTGTCTTCTGTCTCTTTGAACATATGGAAAGTTTTAAAGCAACCGAGCAAAGGACTCTAATTTAGGACCAGCACATCAGAAGGTTAGTGGTTGTTTGATGAAAGCTACTGAAGTCTCACTGGGACCTTCTAGCTAGAAATGCTTCATCTGCCCCTCCTCTGTGCCACTGCACAAGCAGATCCAACAAAGGACGCAAGCACAGCCTGACCACATTCAGGTGAGAGAACAAGACCAGCCATGCTCACAGTCTTCATAGAAAGCCAGCACCAGGGATAACTGTGTTAATTGCCCCACTGCTGGGGGTGCACAAGCAACTGCCCTGCAGTGGTGCCTGCCAGCGTTCACATGGGAACTGCTCTTGCTATTGTTTAAATATAGGCAGATGGGTTTTTCTGGATTAAATTCTTAATCATGGAAATAGGCAGGAAGCTTCAGAATCTGAGAACATTGTATTTTGCCTGAACACAACATATGCTGTTGCAGTCTACTGCTCAAACCAGCAGAAAAGGCTTATTTTCTTCAAGTGTTTTAAACAAAACTATGTTTCTTTCTTCTTATAGGCTTAATTGAAAATTACAAAGGGAGGAACTGGGTCAGATAGATTAAAGCCATATTTAAAATGAAATGTCTTCAGAGCTGCCTGTTTGATGCCTTCAGTCCAGCAGTACGTGTGCCATGTTTACTCTGACCACTTCACTTTCTCTCCTTGCCGCCTCTGTTTCAGCCCTTAAAAGTTTTTGCTGGAGCTCTCCTCTGAGGTCTGAACTCTGCTTTTAGCATCTAGCTTCCAGCATCTAGCCCAGCTGGAACCCTGTCCTGAACGGAGCCTTTGGCAGGGACCACAGTATGGGCAAGGACAATCACAGCAGGGCACCTGTTCTGCTTAAAACAATTAAGACAATTTTGGACATCTGCTAATTTGCCAGTTTCTCATCTGATGTGCAGAGATACTACATGAGTTTGATGCACTGCTATTCAGGTCAATAACCTGTAATACACGTTGATGAAAAGGAACAGAAAATCCAGCGTGGTGTTTTGCAAAATGCCAAGTCTGCATTTCGGGTATCACAAAACTCGGAGCTATTTGGATCCAGGATTTTATTTGGGTGCCTTTAGTTTGGCAGTAAAACTCTTCTCCAATTCCACTCCTGACTTGGGTCCTAGGAGGTGTTTCAAATTAAATCTTGAAATTCTGACATCGGGTATCTTGTTCTAGGCTGCCTTCAAGTGCAAGAGGTGACTTTTATCAGGATGCTGGTGAAATTAGCTGCTTCTAGCTCAGGGCTCTGTGAATGTCTAATGAAGGTCAGAGTAATCTCCCTGATGGTTATCCATGCTGCCCGTTGGATGTAATGAGAGATTAGTGACAGCACAAACTCTGTTCTGCTCCACATGCTAAACTGAGAGCAGGGAAGGTACTGTACCAGATATTTCCTCCCATCTGACAGCTCTGAGAGCACGCTCTCTATGGAGAGCTCCTTTTCCATATAGAAAGGTCGCGTGAACATCACACTTACTAGATTTTATTAGCCAATTTTTGACATCCTTCCTGATGGCTCTACCACATAGCTAGCTTGAGCTCTTTATCCTTCACTAGCAGTGATAATGATGTTCATTTTCACTCTTTGTTCCCAGTTGCTACAAAAAAAGCCTTGACACTGTAGGATGATTGCTCAGCCTGCAAACACAGTGTACATACTTATCCTGTGGATTAAAGCACTCTGGAATAATTTACTGCTTAGACAGTTCACCTTGAGAATAAGGCAAGTGTCTTTAGCAACGGTAGGTACTAAAGAGGACTGGGTAAAATAAACCCAACTTCAAAGGTAAAACGAGTAATTATGCTTTTATACTGACTTGGCTGAAACTTGCCATGGTAGTATGTTGCAGTCAGACTCTCATCAAAATGTGCCTTATTTTGAAAAGGATACTTTGTACTTTGTACTTACTGTGCATTTTAACAAAACCCCACAGCTGCATTGTAACTTTGCCATGACAGTGGTAGAACTGGTGGTGTGTTTTGATATATGGGCTATTTTTTCAGTGACAGCTTTTATTAAAAAATTACCTGTGACTTAATAGTAGAATTTGAGAGTGGTCAACGGAGGCTCCAAACTAGTACATCTGTCCACACTATTTTAAAAAATCTTATTAATTTTGAATTGTCAATGTTTGGGATTGGCAATATAATTAACTTTTAATCTAGTGCCAAAAATTCAACATGTGCCTTGTCTGAGGTGTCGCTGTGAATTATTGACAGCATCACTACCTTTCTTTTTCCACACTTCCATGCTTTAAACCAGTAACTGATCAAAGACATAAGCAGCCCACAACAGCTGGACTATAACAGCAATTAGCCTTACAACTGGTAGATCCTCCAGAAGACTTTAACAAGTCAGGGCTCTTATTTTCAGGTTCATGTGTTTAGTTAGTTTTTTAGTTCTTTTAGTTTTTAGTTTTTTCTAATGTTCTGACTAATTTCTAAAAATTAGTTTTTTCTGATGTTCTGACTTCTCTAAAGGAAATGTTTGCAAGTAATCATTTTGAAGTACACATCTTTTCTGAAAACATATATTGATCTTTATACAGTGGGTCTATAAATAGCCAGTGCAACTACTGAATCCTCATTTTAACACTTATGTCAGCATTAATGTGACAAAAAATAAAGGGTCTTTGGAAGATACCAGGTTCTTAAGGCAAAAAATTTTTGATATCTCACTTCACCTTCTTGTCTTCTACTGAGCTGTATTTCAGTCCTGTCCAGTAGACAAGGGATGATGGACATTATTGCTGTGGTATACTGCACTTAAAATTAGGCTGAGGAAATCTAAAGATAAAATGCTGCTTGATCAACATAAATCCAGCCTGGTACATTGCTATGCTCTTTTGCTTAGAAACTTGAAATCCTCTTCTGCTTTTGGGAGATCAGGTAATGTCCAGCTGGGGGGGAATTCTCTCTCTTGTGCCCGGTGAATATGCTGGAGGAGCACTACAGGTTGTTCAGCAGGTGGAGTGAGCCTTTGATTCTGCTTTCATGCTCATGTAAATTTGGCAATAGGCTGTGACATCAACAGGACAGCCACTCTTCTGGTCAAAACGGGCAAAGGTTCAACTTGTACTGATCAATGGGCAATGGATGGACGTATTTCTCCAGTTTTGCAAATGAAGAAGCAGACAAACTTTTTGTTCAAAGGAAGTTGCCTTCTCTCTCACTATGCTTTAAAGAAAAAGTTATACTTTGCACTTCTGCATGTGCAAACAATTGTCTGTCATTTTAAAGCCTGTTTGTTATTATTAACAAGTCTGCTCTTTTATTCTGCCTTGCTGATCAGACACTACAGTAGACATGAAGTAATGACAGCTGCTTTGCATGGAGGGTGATCAGATAATCCATATTCTGGTAGGTCAGACAATCAGTCAGGAAATTATAGCCTCATTCTCTCTTATATCCAGGGAAACATTCTGCAGAGGAACAGCAGCAAGGTTATAGAGTTGCAGAAAACTTTGTAATGCATTATCAGGGATACTAATAGCTCTGCTGACTTTTCTCACTGCTAATGGGGCCGGGGTTTGATTGTCCCCCTAAAACAAAGCTGCAGTATTCAACTTCAGTCACACACTGTATCTTCCTCTAATAAGCACAAAAGAAAAAGCTATTTCTTGAATTTTCAGTGTTTTCTTTTTTGGGATGCTCTTTTAACAAGGTGCGTTTTTAGTATGTTCTTACTAAGTATTTCTTTACTACTTCTAGTACTTAAATTTATAAGCATGATATCTGAAAATAAAACCTGTGCAGAATGTAGTAGAGGACAAACATTTCTTCATCTCTTGCAGCAGCATACTGTGACAGTACTGAATTTTCAGATACCAAATCTCTTCCTGACAAACCAAACTTGGGAATCAAACTAATTCATTAAAAAGGAGAATGTAATGAACTTCCTCCACACTCGTACCCAGAGACCTCTCAGTGAAAGTCCAGTGTGACTTGTCTTCTGAGGGAATTAATGCATGTGGGGGTGAGAAAGCTTTTGTACGTGTATCTATGTCTTGTCTGTTTGGCTTTTGTGCCAACTTCAAAGCCATCTGCTCTGGGGGTAGAAAAGCCTGCCTAACAGACGAAGGCAGCTGCCATGAAAGTTTTTGCGTGCTGATCTCTCAACTACTTCTCCCGTAACCTTGGATGACCATCTTTTCTAGGTAAAGAGAGAGAACATGAACCTCTGGGGTAGGATCTGATAAATCGTGCCTTTCCCCTAAATATATGTGATTAGTTATATCGCTCCTGGTAAGCTGCGGACTAAATCACGTAACTTGAGAACCCAGCTGCGTACATTAGAGATTGGCATTGGTCTGGTCACCTCAATCTATGGGCTATATTCTCTCTGTCACCTCACAGCTCTTCTCAGGTTGCCATCATATCCCCGTAACTGCTTTTTGCCATATCTGATCACTAAAAACAACTGTACAGCGCAAACAGGATATGTGTTAACTAGGGCTTTATTGACAAGTGGTGCTTGACTTTAGCTTGGATCACTTCAATTGTCCAACCTCTTCAGCATGTTCACAGGAGGAGGTATGAAGGTTTCATCTGAGCACAGTGATTTGTCCAAAAAGATGAGCGTGTGCTTCCTTTTATCAGCCAGCAGCATAAAATCATTACTCTGTGTTCCCTGTCTGCTTTATATTTACTTCATGTGACTTACTGCATGGAAAGTCAATTGGCTTGGGCTACTGGTGTACCAGAATAAAACCTTTGTGGATTCCTCTTTTTTCCAGCACGGAGGTCAACATGCAGTAGTTGATCACATTTGAACCAGGGCTCAGGAGTTCACTCAAGCTAAATATATCATTGCAGTGCTGTTTGAGGTGTCAGGCACTAAGCTTGTATATGACTACTTTTTTTCCATACAAACCCCCTTGAACATTTGCATCAGGCTTGCCATGATTCACAAAGCCAGCCCAAAGCACAAACTGGTTTTCATTTGCTTTCCCTTTAGCTGCATAGACTCAGCAAGACAACTGATCTCAGTCCAGATCAAGCTACCCATCTGGCAGATCATTTTATTGAAACCCAGCAGTGGGTTTCTAGTATATTACGTACCTCTCCGAGTCTCTCAAAAAGACTCAGAGCAGCAGTCCCTCTGAAATACCTCTGAAATAAATGTGAAGGAAGACAGTTATATTATGGCCAGACGGGGAAGTTTGTGCTACAAGCCTTTATGCACCAAAGTGACTCATCTGACGTAAGAGGCTAATTACTGTAGGCAAATGACAGAGCACCTGGAGCTTTAGGTGTGTTGAATTCCCCCTTTGCTGGAGCTATACAAGGAGCCTGCACTCCCAGACTGAGCAGCTTGACTGAATTACTGGCACATCAGTAAACTTCAGCATTTGGCCAAATGGGCATTAGAGTGGAAGAGTCTTCCTGGAGCCTTTTCAGCCTTAAAAATTAGGCTGGGAGGCTTCTAAGGGTGTGATACCTGTTTGTTTTGAATCAGATGATTTTGGATTTCAAGCTCGATGGTTTTGATCTTGTCCTTGTTTTCTGTTCTTTAAGGTTTGGGGAAGAGTCTTATTCTAGAAGCATTTTTTTCTCATCTGGAAACCAGGAAACAGGAATGAGAATATGTAAAGTAATTATAAAGCAAAAAATCACAGATGAAGTTTCAGTTTTCCAGTCTTCCAAAACAGAGCAGAAGGTGAGAAACAACTTTTGTGAAAAAAAATCTCAGAGCTTTTATTGTTGTTCATGTCACAAATTCTATACCAAATAAATAATCTCTCTCTGACAAGTAGTGTGTTCGTGGACTCGGCCCTTGAGGATCTTTGCTATTGCAGAGGGGACTGTGATGTGGCGATGAGATGAAAAAGCTCACACAAGGGTACCTAAAGGTGCCATATCCCAGCCCAATTTAAGATCTTTCCTTTTGCAGATGAATGAATGGCCAGCATCCCAGCTAGCCAATTTAAAGTTAGCTCAAGTATCTCTGTACTACGTGCTACCCAAGCAGCCACTGGCAAATATAGTTGTTACTTGTGTCACTGCGTAGCAATCTTTTGTGTCATCTAGGCTTGCACTAATAGTATAGGAAAGAAAAGAATGACTAGGCTGTGGTCAAATAAATTTCCAGCTGGTCACTTGTTTACTGAATGCTTCAGAAGTACTTATTAATTTGGATTAAATTCAGCAAATAGTTCAAGTTGGAAAAAGAGGAGGAGAAAAAGTGGTTAGTATTTAAATTTTCCAAAACAGTGGGGGTTTGGGGTTTGTTTTCACGCTCTTGATTTACAGGGAGGTTTGGAAACCATTCACAGATAGGAGCGGGAAGTCTTTCCCTCCAATTTTTCTCAACCTAGAGACTTACCCAGGGATCTGAATCGCAGGGATTTCAGAGAGCTCATCGCTTCCCAGGAAGTGCTCAACACCCTGCAGGATCAGGCCTATGTGCTAGGTGCAGAAAGCCCTACTAAACCCCAGTACCCGGGTGCTGAAACACCACCTGCGTTTTCAAGACGCAGCTGTAAAGGGAAATCGTAGACCTAGTCAGAGAACCTTGGACTGCTGGCAAAAAGAGAGTAGACAATCTTTCTGTTTAAAATATTCCTATTTTCCTTAAATCACTGCTGATTAAAGGAACTGTGGGAAATGCAGAACTATATAAGCAAAAACCTAGCATAGCTGTAGATATATATTGTATGTTTTACATAATTATGGATAGATATTATGCTATAGCATATCTATAGCTATGTTTTTATGTAGCTATAGATAGATATGGTATGTTTTGAGACTGAAGCTTGAAATTGCAGGCTAATGGAAATTGCATTATGCTTCAACATGACAAGAACTGCCCAGTTGATGATGAATGCATCCAGGGGCTTCTTATAGTTTTCTAGGGGCTGAATTAACTTCTTGCACAGGTATTAGGACACAGTTTAAAAAATAAAAACAACAACAACAAAAAAGACAACAACAAAAAAGCACACTGGATTTGGCTGCTGCTTTTTGAAGAAACAGCATTAAGATGAGAGATTTTTACATGGCAAACTAAAAAGTGCTTTTGCTCTGGTTAGATACACAAGTGCCTGTTCTTAAGGTGCACAGCTAAGGTTGTGCAGGCTATGCTTGTCTGTATCTCTGTTGAAAGTGTACATTTGACTCTCCTGGACAGGTTGTCCTCCTGTACTACAACACAGAAATGCAGTTTCTCTAAGTTAGAACTGTGTCAAAGTTTGTGTTTCTATATTGTATTTCTGTTTCTGAGGCTAGCTATTAGGAGCTGATAGTTTATAAATATTTTTGCAAATTATAGACATTAAAATGCATCTAACTTTCAATTATATACACTGCAGAAGAATATGCAAACTTTTGGAAGAAAAGATTCCAGAACAATGCTTCACATAAATAAACTTTTCTTATCTCAGTTGTTCAGCCGAGTGTGGCAGGGTACTTACACAAATAAGGATTTCTCATCTCAGTGAGATTTGGCAGGATCAAGGACAAAAATCAAAACTAAAAAAAAAAGTAGTCCAATTTAAATAAATCCCTTGCTCTAGTATTACTCAACTTCAGCCAAGCTATCATTTTCCAGCCTCATAAAACTGTCATGTCATTAGCGTTTTGGGATGGTCTCCTTATAAACCTGACCTTTACAATGGATTTTACACCTGGGTTTAAAAATCTCATTCTTACTTTCCCCCGCAGTTTCCTGGTGTACTGACTAAAGGGGTTTGTTGGACGGGAGCTGGTTGGATTTATAACTCTTCATTAAGTAGCCAGCTTCTCACCCGTAATTCTTTAATTTGTAAGCTAAGCAAGCCAGTGAAGAAACATATACAAAAGTACATATGTGACCTTAATTCTGGGCAGGCAGATCACACACGGGTCATAATGGTGTTTATTGAGCTCCCCTATATATAGCAACTTCACCCTGAGAGAGGCTTCAGTCCGAGGGCTGCTTGATCCTCCTTTTCATCGCCATGCAGTGGGAGGCACTTTAGCTGGCTTTTACTGTAAGCCCAGAGAGAAATACCCCCAAGACATTTGCTGCACGAACTTCAGCTCAGTGACCAAACATAGGCCCCGTGGCAGGGAAGTGTACATCATGAACAGGGGTCACTTTTCACGCGGCTCTCCAAACATTATTTATTGAAGGCTGCAAGCAAATTAATCCCAATCCAACACTGGCTGCTCTCCAAAGCATGGCAATTTCATTTTACAGTCTCACGATAACAGATTTGCAATTTACTGCTTGGGTGTGCATTCATTGGTAGAAGCTCTTCGATGTCAACAAATTGTTGCCAGAACTCCGAAGCCCTCTGCAAAGCAGTCAATTGCATAAAGAGATGGTATTATCCAATATCAAATCCAGCCCAGCTGTTTGTGTTTCCAATTCTAAAATAAGTGAAAAACGATAGTACTCCCTTATGTTTTCATGTAATGGCCTCTTGCCAGTTAAAAATAGATATTTATTTTTTTTAAGATTAAAATAATAAAAATATATTTCATAAGATCTATCAATAAAAATAGTAAAGCAAGAAATTAATAAGCTATGAGAACATTATAGAAATTATTAAATCAAAATAATAAAATATATTTTAAAATGCAATACGAAAATAATAAAAATATAACAAAATGTAATCCAGTTACATTTACATTGTTTCGGGAAATCATTCCTTCTTTTTCCCATGTCCAAACACTATGAAGAAGACATGTTTTGAGTCTGAACCTTTCAGCTCAAGCCTACCTCTATAAATAATCAGTTTCATGTAATTTTAATGAATGGTCATAAATCAGCTCTCTTTTTTCCCCCCACCGGCTTGGTGGTAACACCTCAAGGAAAGGTCATGGGTTTGGGGTTTGTGGCAAGCGCCTCCACAGATCCAATAATCTGCAGTTCTCGAGTTACCCGATAATACTGTACAAAGAATAGGGTCAGTCCAGAAAGTTCACTTCCAAAGGCAGGCCTGTGATGGGAGACTTGAGTGGTCTAGTGACTTGGAAGAGGTGGTCCTGTGGAAAATGGACCGTGAGAGACATGGGGGAAGGAGCAGCAAAGCTGAAATCAGTCAGTGTAACTTCAGTTCCTTGAAAAATACTGGTATAAACGTGTAATTTGTAGGCCCTTAAAAGACAGCAGATAAATAACAGCTAATGTGAGTTTGATAGGGTTTGTTCTTAGTAAGTCCCTCTAATTTCCTTCTAAAATAGGGCAATGGGCTTTGCAGAGTGCATAAATGCATTTGGCTTTGGTATGGCATAATGTTTGCTCCTCTTTTAGCCATCTAGGGAAGCACTGTGCAGGTGAAACTATGGGGTGAGAAATGACTGCTTGGATCATGCTCCAAGGTCACTTGTAAGTACTGCATCATTTGTATTAGGAGTGAACTTACGGGGTCATCACGGTTGCATTTGTTTCATTACTAACTGGAGGATGAATGGAAAATGTGCTGGAAGTAGGGTCTGAGCTGAAGGACATGGTCGTGACAGCTAGAAAACTGTGGATTAGTTACTCATGGGTATATAAGCAGAACACAAAGTGGTGTCCCTCCTCTTCTCACCAGGGGTGAGGCTCCACTTGGCATCTTGTGATCACTTCTTTGCACCTCACATACAGATTTGCTAAAGAAAGTCTGAAGAGCATTGATGGGAGCATGTTTCCCAGGGGTAAAGGTTAAGTGAATTAGGGCTGTCAATGTCTAATGAAAAGATGGTGAGTGAGGGAAACACATTAGTCACCCTTAGATATGAAAAAACTTGCAGCATGGAGAGTGGGAATCATGTCTTCTTCCACTCGTGGCAGAAATGGTGGCTTTACATCTAGGACTCAGGTAGACCTGAGGACCGTTTTTCATGGATAATCTGGTACTGGGGAAGATGGCCTGGGGAATCTGTGAAGTTTCTGCAGGCAGAAATTTTTGAGGACAGGCTAGACAGGCACCTGTCAGGATGTTGGTGAAGGCAATAAAGACTTATTCAACAAATTCCTGTACATTGCATGGGCTACTGCTCTCCATGTGTAATAGCCACCAGAATATTCTCTTGTATCAATGACATTGTAGACACTGTTTAAGCTCACATATGCAAAATTCAGAAAGTATTTAATTTATTTCGTCTGTGTAGCAGTTTCACCATATAAATTCAGGAACTCATATTCAGACTGTATTTGCAGCACAACTGAAAAGTACTGAAGAAATCTAAACTCGTTCTGGGATTATGTTCCTGCCTGTTTGTTTTGGCATGAGATTTTGGGGTCTGGAAGAGAAGGATGGGTAGCGAGGGGGAGGATCTGTTTTAAAAATATATGCATCTTCTGCAGACCTTGTAAGGCATCCAGCGGGAGCCGCTTATAGCAGAGGAAGCCACGTGCTGGATTTTTTAGTCATTTAACAAGCACTTCAGCCACTGATTCTCGGAGGGGCTCAGTTACATGGGAGCACACTGCAGAGCCTAAGGCAATGGCCAGAAAACGATCCCATCTCATCCTGGAAGGAAAAGTGGCCTCCCATTCAGAGGGCCATGCCAAGGCCTTTGAATCCTGTAAGCTCAAGCACTCAGGTTAGGGTCTTGAAATCCACCCAGCTCCACGTTTTTTCCCTGAGCAGAAGGTCTGACTTTCACTAAAATGGAGAGGTCTGTCAGGAAGGAGACCACATATGGTTTCAATTTGCAGGCTGTGCATTTAGAAGAGCCCCTCAATCTCTCCAGCAGGCTTGGAATGGAAAAGAAATGATCCCCTCAGCTGGTGTAGTCTTCTGCATGTGAGGAGGGATAGACCCGTCCAGGTGTTAGTTTTCACTTTGGACTGTACTTTGTTAGCCAGGCCCTTGCTAAATCCCAGAAGAGACACTGGTTTAGTGCAAACTCCAAAAATCTCATTTTATTTCCACTAGTGTTTGTTTAAAAGTTTCCATACCGAAGGGCGTGTGTGGGTATTGTATTTTCTTTCTATGTATCTGGTAGCACTTCGAGATTTATAATGTGTGCTGGTCCTTGCTGTTTATTGCTAAACCACAAGTCCCATTCTCCTTCCCAAAGTGGCTTTTTTCCCTCTTTTTCAAGCACTTCCTAGGGCACATCAGGGTGCAGGTTTCCATCTTCTTTCTCCTTAACACACACATCTAAACTCTAGCCAAGTATGTATATGCTTTAATTTCAAAGACGAGAAAGATGATATCTACCACCAAGGTCATTTTGACAATGCACAATATTACCAAAAAAAACTACTGAGAGAGAAATCAAGCCCAGCAGTATTCCGATATTATTCGGAAGAGACTAATCAGCCAAAATGAAAGCTTCTTCCTATGACTGAATCATTCTTCATCTCTCTCAGAACCTCTAGCAAAACGAAGTCATCTTCTGCACAGAATGCAGCAGAATCCTTCCACTGTTTCCCTATTTTCTGCAGAAGCCATCATTTCTTTCCATGGGAGTAGCAGGACCTCTCCTGCAAGCCATCCTAGTTACTGGAATCGCATCTGTCTTCTCTGTGCAAGTAATATTTTTATTTTCCTTCTGTATCAGCCTGATTTTATTAACTCCTTTGTGATTTTTATTCCTACTTCAGATTTTAAAAACTGTGACTCAACACTGTAAGAACTAAAATGTGTCACATGGTATTAACATGTCTTAATGTTATTTAACAAATTACTATTTTTTTAGTCAAAGAAAGCTCAACTAAATCCTTCCCCTCCTGCTGTTCCTCCAGCAGTTGTTCACTTTTCAGTTCATGCCTCAGTTAAAGGAAAAAGCCCCCATGACACCTTCTGCATCCTCTCCTATGCAGAGTATAGTTACTGTCTCCCTAATCTCATCCTTATTGTCTTTTTGCTGCTCTTAAGTGCCTCTTCTTAAATTCCTTGTGAACCTCACTTCCCCGCTGCTTCCTTAAGTGTTGTATTTTAAGATGTACAGATAATTCAGCCTATCTGAATTTTTCCTATCACTTTTACTGGTCTGATCTAACCTTATACTAACAAAAGGCAAGAATGTGGTTGAACATTTGTGGTTGTCATTTTTAACAGCAAGAGCTATTCCATTAGGAAAGGCATTCATATACAGCTTTAGTGTGGTTGTCAGGATGGCATCAGCAACACTTTGCAACAGATTTGGATGCAGAGACCTTGGACATCATTACCTGTAGCAAGTGAGAGAGACTTAAAGGTGGAAAACACAAAAAAGTAATCAGCATTAATCATTAAAACCTCAAATGATTAGGATCATCAGGATGACATGCATTAGTTACTGATACCCAACATTTCAATGTAAAATCACATTGATCTCATTATTAATCAGCTAAGATGTCTTGCCAGAGTAGAGTTAGAAATTGCTATTTGCAAGAAGGTGTCACGGGGCCACAGTTTGCCTGTGTACTTTTGGTTGGGAGCAAACAGGTCTATCATTTTACTTTTGTTTGGTATGGTTTGTTTGACAATGGTAACCGATATAGAAAAACTTCTAAAAAAAATAAAATTAAATCCACACCTTAAGATCCTTTCTAGGCAGCCCTACAGGGGAGCAGTCCTGGGGAGTCAGTCCATAGGTTCAAGCTGTGTGCCCAAGCTTCAAATGCAATATATAGGACTTATTAAGCACCTCTGAAACAAGCTCTAGAAAAGCTGACACTAAGGTAGCTAAGAGGAAAGACGGAGGAGAAGGAATTAAGCCTAAACTCCTGTGGAATTTTACACTTTGCTCTGGGCCAGACACACAGCAATGCATCTCTTAGGGGCTGGCACAGTGTCAGGGCAGAAATTTCTGACACACAAAAAAAAAAAAAAAAAAAAGAGAAGGAAATCCATCTTATTTCCCGCCCCTCCTCCAGTACACATACAGTGATTATTACAGCACTTAAGCTGGATGTTACACTTTTTTTCAATAGCATTAGGGTTGGCGTGGCTCTGTACACTGTAACTACATCTCAGTGTCATGGGAAATACACTGATCCGACTGCCTAAGGCATGCAGGCCTCCAGGGCTAGCAGTAACTGAACATTGGGAAGAACAGGTGTGGATCTTATGTATGTATTTTTGTCACTGGAGGCATAAATTTGCGGTGGTGGAAACATAGATATGCTATAAACATACATGTATGGGTGCTCCATTATGGTCTGAGCCTCAGCTGGGAGACTCATTGTCTGGTGTTCCAAGATTGAGCAGGTTCAGTTCAAGGTACCACCAAAGGAAAACAACAGAAAAAAAATTACTCTGGACCATAGCTGAAAACTAGACTGTGGAAACAGATAAATGAAGGGTCAGGTTTCAGTGCTTGTTTTGGTGGGGAACTTGTCTGGAGATCTTGGCAGGAGTATACGAACAACTGTTACAACTTAGAACAAAAACCCCACTTTTAATTGTGTGGGTTTCACAAGCAAAAATCTTACTTATTGTGCATTCTTAATGCAGAAAATCCAAATACTAGAGAGGAGAGATAGGCATGAGAGAATGACATGCAAGACCCTGGTTTGGGGGATCAGAGGGTGGGGGCAGTAACAATATGGGGTGGAGATGTTGTTTGAGAGGAGGCATATGATAGAACAGAGGCAGAGCAGGAGGCAGGGTTACTACTGCTGCCAGCACTCTACCTAAGTACAATGAATGAAGAGAGTTTAAGACCTAATATCCCTCTGCATCCCAAGCGTTTGGAAAGGACTCTATTTGAGGATCTAGTCTTGTCCCACTGCCAGTTGAAACCAAGATCTCTCTTTAATAAGGTGCTAAAAATATGGGCTTTCTCTAGTAATGTCATGTTTTTGTTGTGGATGCTTGGGACAGGGGGCAAGTTGAAAATGGGAGGGGGATACACAAAACCTGATTAAGTTTTCTTTAGGGAATGCTGATGCCATTTGCCATAGCTTCATGGAGGACTCACACTCATTGAATGAACAAGAAGAGCTGAAGCCACATGAACTTGGACTAAGGAAAGATTAAGGCTGGGTAGGCAAAGTACTTCTGAGAGCTGGTGCCCAGTCTTTCATTAGAAGCACACTGGAAGTAGAACAGCCTGAAGAGGGATGGGAACCACAGAGTTATCCCTGCCACATGAAGAGAGCCTCACCATACTTCACCTGACTCCTTCCAAACCCTCCAAGTTTTGGAGGATGTTTCTTTCTGTTAGAAAAAAATCACCTGGTGCTTTTTTTTTTTTTTTTTTCAGAAAAAAAAAAACCAACACAATTGCATGACTATGTAGCATCTAAGAGCTGGAGCCACCTCACTTGTTCTCCTCCAGGAAGAAACTAATTTCTTAGCTGAAGACAGATATGAAACCTGACATTACTGCAGGGACCCTCATCAGCTGTTGCTTGAGCTTAGTAAGTAAAGAAGGTCACTTCCCAGAAGCAATGGGAACACTGCAGCCTTGTAGGGCATATGACAGCAGAGCTATGGGGTAGGATGAGGAGCTGGGAAAGCCTTTGTAGCTGGGAGCACTGAGAAATGCTTTTTTAAACATGGATAGTGCTAAAGAAAGGTCTGGGAAGGCCTCTGCTTCACCTCTTCGTCCCTGCATCCCTATGGCATCCCTGGGAGGGTTGTACACCATGTGCCCCCCACCAGCTGAAGGGGCATGGATCCTGCTACTTCCTTTGGGCTTTTCCACAACGCTTCCATACCTAATGTGCAATGTTACCAGCCCAACATTGGTTTGCTTGCCCAAGTGTGCAGGGGCTTGTCATTTAAGCTGTAAATTTAGGCTGTTATCTGCATTGTATACCAGAGGGCTGCTTCCCAATGTTGCTTGTTTTCCCCCATTTCTCTTCCCCAGCGTTTAACAGCTTGCTTTTTCCTTCCATGACTCTGAAGCGATTTTTGGTGTGTCATCTTGGTGACTGCTCAGTAAAGCCTTCAGCCACCAAAGGTCAGGCATGCCATAGAAATGCCTGTTAATAGATCCAAGGTGCTGGTTATGTCTAAAATGGCTTTTCCTGGAAAAGGGCAACTCACGTCCCCTGGCCGGCAGCTCTCTGGGCCACTGTGAAGGTACAGGGAGGGCCAGGCCAGAATCCACAGCGCACCCCACTGCAACGCACCTCCTGCAGGTGGGGATGCGAGGTGCAGAGGGGCAGTTTAAGGAAGAAAGAAGCCCCTCAGCCACTGCTGCCTGTGGGATGAGGGTGTGTTGGCAGCAGGCAAGCCTGCATTCTCAGACGGTGCCCCGGGAGCTGCCTCTTCCAGACATCGCTGCCGGCCCACCGGCCGGGGAGACAGGCAGCAGCAGCATCTTTGGAGGCAGGGGCGGCTCTCCCCTTGGTCCCCGGCTGGACGCCTTTATTCCGGCAAACACAGACGTTTAAAATAGGATTTTGTTCAACGGCATAAGTGACGCCGGCTCTATGTATAGTCCGCGCCTGCGACGGGCCAAGTAACGCCCATCTCGGAAAAAAACGGTGTTGCTCGGACCCGTCCCGGGACTCGCCGCAGGGCTACCTTCTCTCCCCCGCCCCTCCCCCGGGCGACCGAGNCCCCCCCCCGGGCGCCCGAGCGGGCCTCCGCTGTCCCTTGGCTGGCTACGGCGCGGGGGGGGCAGCCGAGCCCGGCCGGCCCGACCCCTCCGCCCCCCGGCGGTGATGCCCTCCTCCGCGGAGGAGAGGAGAGGAGGGGAGGGAAGAGGAGGGGAGGGCAGGGGGTGGGCGGCCCGCTGCCACCCCCACGGTCCTTGCCCGTC
>VZRU01000305.1:1117-21572 GCA_013398155.1 Pedionomus torquatus
GGCGGGGCACAAGGGCAGGCTGCCAGTTCCTGCTAGGGTCTGAGGAACGGCACAGGACCAGAAGGGATTTCCAGAGCCCAAAGCGCCGTAGCCTGGGCCTCGCTGCCGGCTGCCCGCCCCCGGGGACTGCAGGCAGGCAGGTGCAGGCGGTGGCTTGCGGGCCCCAAGCCTGGGGCGCCCGTGGGCGCAGGGGGGCATCCCANAGTGGGAGCAGGGGGTCATCCCACCGGCGCCGGGCACTGACTCAGCCCCACGAGCTCAGCCGTGGGCGAGTGGGGGAAGCCGCCGAGCCCTGGGGCTGCAGACAATGAGGCGACTGTTCCAGGACCGGGACCTCATGACCGCGGCACAGCCTCACCAACCTCCCTGGCTGGGACCCACTCGGCGGGGGAGAGAGGGGCAGGGGGGGGGACATCGCAGCACACGTGCAAGAGGGGTGCAGGACCGAGGTAGGGGAGCCCTAGGTTCCCTGCTGTCCAGCTCAAACCCCAGCCAGAAACCCAGGTGACCCCCTTCCCTGCCAAGCATCCTTCCCCAGCCAGCCAAGGACACAGCCAGCGGGACAGCAGCGGAGACGGAAAAGGAAGTCACAGGGCTCTGAAGTCACCTCTCGCACCCAAACACGCCAGAGCAGTCTGAGCCACACTCAGCCAAGGGCAACACGTCTCAATGTCAGACACCGCTGGAGCTGCAGCCCATGTCCTAGCCCTGTGGGACCATGTGCGGCCGGCCCCACCAGGCTTCCCGGACCCCCCTAAGTGTCTCACCAGGGCTGCCTCACGGCTGGGGAGGCGGAGCCCAGCCTGTGCCCCACAGAACCGACAGGCAAAGAGCTCTTCCCAGAGCCTGCTGCCACGCAGGGTGTACCAGGGCAGGGTCACCATGCCAGCCGGGCTGCAGAGACAATTAAAGCAGCTACCCTCAGGCACAGGAACGTCACCGGCACCTGCCTCGGTGCTGGAGCAGGCTCTGGGGCAGAGTCCCTGCCCCACTGTGGGGGTCCCATCACACAGGACAGGGATGCTGCATCTCTTTGGAAAACCTGGCTTTATTAACACACCAAGGTCCTACCTGAGCTTGCCAACCCCATGTCTCGCCCCTCACCCACAGCACAGGCAGTAGGTTCCCCTCACAAACGAGGTACCACACTATGCTCCCCCCCAACAGAAACCCACCCCTCCTCTAGACGCAGCCAGCTGGGGTCGAGGGGGTACAGCCCACGCACCCCACGGTGCTGGTGGAAGCCAGCAGCCCATGGAGGTGGGTGCTCACCATGGGCACCGCAGCCCAGTTTGACAGGCTCCCCAGCAGCTGCCTGGGGGAGAAGAGCTGTGGTGGGGCTGATCGGAGAAGCACACAAGCCCTTGGTGACAAGCGAATTCCATCCCAGCACGGGGTGCAGCACGCACAGATCCTGGTGCATGGGCAGCTGGCACCAGGAGGGACTGGGCTGGCCCAGGAGCAACGGGTGACACCAGCTCCAGGGAAAACAAGGCTCTTGCAGCAGCACAGCTGGGACAGGTGGCCAGACCAGGACCCGTGTCAGGGCATCCTGCCCTTGCAGTAGCTTTTCAGTAGGTCTCCACTTCTTTCCCGGCAGCCAAGCAGAGGTGGTCAATATCTCCAAGGGGCTTCCAGCCCCTGGCTGTGCTGCAAGCACAAGCTTCCCAAGCAGCAGGTAGCCACAAGGTCTGCCCCGCTCCCAGCAGGCAGCAAGGGTGAGAGAGGGCCGAGGGACTTCTGTTTCTGGGCTGCACCTTGGCAAAGCAACAAGCTGGCCACGCAGCCCTGCCAGCTGGCACGGGAGATGCCAGAGCAGACAGGCAGGAGCCGACGGCCCCACGTTTCCCTTAGTGAGTCCTTCCCAGCAGGTTCTGTCCTGCTGCCCGACGTCTTTGTCGTGTAGCATCCTAGGACAGCACGTGCCCCGGCAGCCCTGCTCCTGCAGCTGGCTGTGTGCCCAATGCCTATCTCCAGCGGGTCTGGTAAATGAGCGGGTAGAAGACATTCAGGAAGAGCGCAACAATTGCGGCCGTGGTGGCCAGGACGAAGTATCTGATGCAGCCTTCGTCTGGGTGCTGGGGGGTGCCCGGACTCCGCTTCTGGCCACGGGGCCTCCAGGAGTTTCTTGCAGGCCTTTGGGGTGCCTCAAGCTGCAGCTCTTGTTCTTCAGCCTCCAGTTCCTGCCAGATCAGAGAAGCCTGCGATGTGGAAACCTGCGTCAGCACTTGGAGAACACAACGGGCAACACCCCTCGCCATCCCCCGGGGCAGGTGGCTGCCTGCGAGCCCAGCCCCATGCCCAGCCAGCCCGCCTCCCCATGCAGCACCGTCACGGTCATGCCCGCCCCCGCGGCTCTTCGGGGTCTCCGCTGTGTGGGAGGTTCTGCCAGGCAGGGTCTTCCTGGGGCTGCAGAGCGGGCAACAGGATCCCGATGGAGCCAATGCTCTGGGCATTGGTGGGTCCAGGTGGCGAGGGGGCAGGCAGCAGCCAATCACAGCCCAGCTTTTGTGATCCCAACAGGATCTTTCTGACGATGGCCAATCCAAAGCCAGTTGGGGTGGCAGGAGCAGGAGGCACGGTCGCAGCACAGCCAGTCACGGGTCTGCTTCAGTGGGTGGGGATGCTCCAACAGCCAATCGTAGTCCAATTTCCAGGAGGATTATCCACAGGCCAACCCTTCACTGTGCCGGTGATCATGTGGGGCAGCCAATCAGGGTGCAGGTTTCTGGAGGGCACCCAGTGCCTGGGAGGGTGCGGGTGGTCCAAGGGGCTTGCTGAGCCCCGGTGGGATCCAGTGCACCCCAGCGTTGTGGGGGATCCAGTGCTGCAAGGGGACTAACGAGCCCCGGCACCATGGGGACACCCGATGAGCCCTGGCACTGAGGGGGTTACAGTGAGCCTCAGTGCTGCCTGGGCCCCTGAAGGCTCCCACCACCACTCAGCCTGGGAGGAGCAGCACAGCATTCCTGTTGCCTAGGCCACCTTCAGCAAAGGGGGCTGCTCCAGGACACACTGAGCCCCCCAGCACAGGAACAGCCTGGGCAGGCAGACACCAACATTCCAGACACCACCTGACTCCAGAGACAGGCAGATCCTGTCCCCAGCCAAGAGGGAAGAGCCGGGATGCCTAACCACAACTGAGCCGAGGGCTGTGTGAGCCAGACAGGCTGGGGGGCCAGGCCAGAAGGATCCGACGGGGCGCACACATGCCACCGTGCCAGAGATGACCTGAGCATCATCCTCAGTCCCGGCTGGGCCACAGGGGTGGCGAGTGCAGAGGGAAGAGCTGCAGCACAGCGATGCAGGGGGGCTTGCCAGGTGGGTGCTACATTGAGCCCCAAACTGGACCTTCATGTTTGATGTTCATGCAAAGATCACCCAACCGCTCCCCACCAGTGCATGCCGAAAGCACCCTGCTGCCTGTTGGCCCACCCCTTCCTCCCAGGCAGCCCAGCAGCAGAGCTCGCTCTGGCAGGTTTCTCTTCAGCACCCTGTGAAGGCTGCCAGGCCTCTGGCTCAGCGCTGGCATTTGCCTTTTTTGCACCTAGCTTGGCCCCAAGCCGGGCCCCAGCAGAAAGCATCTCCCACCCTGCCTCGAGAGTGGCTGTGGAGGGCAGGTTCTTACTGCCCCCACCAAGCACAGCCAGCTCCTGCTGCACTGCTCACAGCCTTCCTGTGGTGCAGACCCCAGTGAGACTGGGCCCCCTCCTGCCTCCTCCAGTGCCCTCCCACCCTGATGATGGGAACCAGCTCTCCTGTAGTCCCTCGGGGCAGGGACCAACCCAAGCTCACAGCAAGAACAGGGCAAGACAGCCCCCAGTGCACAGCTCGCACAAGCTCTTTGGTGTCGAAAAGGAGCAGACATCACACCACAGGAGTCGAACCGAGCCCTGCATGTGGGCATCTCGGCATGTTTCACAGCTCTGTGGCTCCAACAGCACCAAAAAGGATGCGAGCTCTCACCTGGCTAGCAGCAGTTTCGGCAGAGGGGGTGCGCTCGGCTCGGTGGTCTGGGGGATGCCCTGGCAGGGGTCTCTCCACAGGAGAGTTCCTCCGGCGGTAGAAGAGGACATACGCGTATCTGGTTACCACCTGACTCTCGTCCACGGTGGTGACTGTGCTGTCATCAAAAAGCCGCCAGCCTGAGAGGAAAGAAGGGTTAAGCAAGGAGAGGAGGTTAAGCAAGGAGAGGAGACACAGCTGCAGGAGAGGTGGGGTGGTGACGCCGGCAGATCCTCACCCACGTCGCTGCGCTGGCTGTTCTTGTCATTGGGCAGGCGGGCATACGCCGTATAGTGCCCCCCAATCATCCCTCCATAGTGGTTGATCACAGCATACAAGTCGTACATGGGCAGCTGCTGCTCGCCCTTACGGCCGATGCAGAACTTGCTCAGATCCAGGCTCCTGGGGAGAGACATAGAGACAGTTGGGGCAGTTGGCTTTAAGCAGGGAGAGGCCAGACTGCAGGGCAGCACGGGCACTTCATCGCAAAGGCTCTCACCGGACGGGGAAGTCCACCATGTCGTTGATCTTGTCCCTCCAAATAAAACTGCGGAAGGAGAAGCGCTTGAGCTGAATGATGAGGACATTGGGCAGGCGCCATAGCATCAGCTGCTTGGAGGCCTCACGATGCTGCTTGCACTTGGGGCAGTACCTGGGGGAAGACTGTGCTCATTACCCGTGTGGGGAGAGCCCCAGGTCTCACAGCGCAGCCCAGGCCTAAGGTCGCCCCACATGTGGGGCTGGCAGAGGGGATGTGGGAGGTCTCAGCCTCCCTTGCCAGGGGCAGGCCAGCACAGCTCTGTGGAGTGCTGGCATTGCTCCCTGCTGGCTTTTAGCCTCCCTCCACAGGGCACGGGGAAGGCCAGCCCAATGCTCTTGGCTGCCAGAAGAAACAGTGTGCAGGCCCAAGCAGCTCCTGGGAAACCCCCGCTGCTGTCTGAGCCCATGGGCTGGAACCCACTCTGCCACGTTCCTCACCATGCTTCCTCTGGGGCCAGGACTTCAGGCTTGGTGAAGAGATTGAGGCACTGCTCCAGGGTAAAGTGGCCAGCCCGAGCTGCTTCGCTGGCTGAGCCTGGGTCCTCCACGCACTCCAGCTCCTTAGATTCCACCAACACAAACTCCTTGAGGCGCTCGTTGTTCTTCCACACCAGGGCGAGGGAGCACTCATCTGTCAGCTCCAGGGGGGTGTCACCTGTGAAGGGGCACACATCTCACATACCTACCCCGTCAGGCTATGCCAGATCACCTTGCTAGAACAATCTTGCCCACCCCAATACAGCAATCATGTAGCACTGCCAGGAGGGGACAAGTGCCCCAGGGGGTCACCTGCAGGGTCTGGTTCACCACCCCAGGGCATCACAAGCCCATGGCCAGAGGGGCAAGGTGGACACAGCCTTTTGCAGCAGCACCTACATAACCAACACCAGATGTGGTGTCCCATTCAGACATGATGTGACCTTCACAAGCCTTCTGGATGCTGGCATTTGAAGGGAACTGGTCTATTTGCTGAGGAGAATAGCAAGGTCATGCCCAAAAAGAGCTTCTAGGCAGCACCTCTGTGCAGCAGAGCCCTGACCTTCTCTGTGCCAGATGCAACTTGTCTGGCCTGGAGCCACTGTCACACCTGGGTCCACCTTGTGCCATGCAGGCCCTGGCATTCTGGCCAGGTAGATCCACCACCCTGCCAGAGACTGTGATGGATGAAGGTGGCACCTTCCAGGGCTCTGGGCTCACCTTTATCTTCCAGCTTGTGCTCTCGGTTGGCAGCATCGATCTTGTTGATGTAGAACTGCGTGGCACGGGCACTCAGCGAGTCTGGAGTGTGTTGGTACCCAGGGATGGCAGCTGTGGACAGGCAGGGACAGATCCATGGTGGCACTGCCTGTCTGCCCTGCGTGGGGGCCAAGAATTTGCAGTGCCCCCACCCCCACCTCACATGCTACGGCCTTGCAGGGACACAACCACGTGCCCCATGTCCTTGACTATTTTTAGCAGGCGCCTGCCCCTGGCAAGCTGTGCTCCTCTGCCTGCCTTGCCCCTTCACTGCACATTGCTGCCATCCTGAGACGAGTGTCTGGAAACGTGACAGCCAGGCAGCCGAGCGCGAGAGGCTGCTCCCGTGCAGCTGAGTCAGAGCGAGGGAAACGCTGCGCTCACAGCCCCGAGGGGCTCAGCCCGCGCCGGGCTCTGCCCTCCCACAGGACTCAGAGGCTTCTGCCAGTCCCTGCTTTCTCACCCCTCCCACAACATCACAACACTCTTAGCCTCCTTCCTAGTCAAGTCTCTGCTCTGCCCCGTGGGCCCTGTCAAGGCAAGGCAGAGGATGGGCAGACAGGAATTTCAGTTGGGGCAGCATTGCCAAAGCACAGCTCTTGGGGCTTTGTGTATGTCCCCGAGGGTCTTTGGATCAAGCTCACAAGGGAAGAAAAGATGCTGTGGTATGGTGGAAGGTCATGCCAACAAGGGAGAACTGCTCCTGTTTTGTCTTGGGGCTGCCCAGGGCTCCTGGCACAGACTCGGTTAGCACTGCAACACCTCTTACCTTCTGGCTTGAGAGCTCTCTCATAGGATGGCTCCTTCTCACAACAGCTGTCGTTCTGCGACTCCATGTGCTCAGAGAAGCCCGAATCCAAGCTCAGCAAGGAACTTCTGGCTGCTAGGACCTTGCTCCGAACAGTGCCGGTGTCCCCCAGTTCCGGGTGCAGCTCAGGCACAGCTGGCGAGAGTGGGGGTTCCTGCAGAAGGCTGGAAACCCTGTCACCGTCCCCTAGCTCGGGAGCAGAGGTGGCTGCTGCACAGCTGCTCTTGCCCAGGGGCTCCAGCTTGTCTGGGAGCAGAGGCTGCAGCCCCTGCTCTGGTGACATCCGGCCCAGCTGGAACGGAGGCTGGAACACGCTGACCGAGTACCTGGGCAAGGAGGTAGCAGTCAGAGCCAGAAAGGCACAGGGCTGACCTCAGCTCCGGGACAGAAGTGCCCTCCTTCCCCGCACCCTCACCTGGCGTAGCCCTCCAGCAGCTGGGCCAGGCGGGCATAGGTGAGGCGGGACTCCGGCACGCTGATGAGGAAGGGGAAACCGATGTTCTCTGGGCGGCACAAAGCCTTGTGGTCTGGCCAGTGTGTTTTCTGACATGCCCTGTAATACACAGAGCCCCAGGTGAACCCAGCATCCACAACCACCCTGGGCAGGATCATGACAGGGCCAGAGGGGTGTGCT
This sequence comes from Pedionomus torquatus, assembly GCA_013398155.1. NCBI lineage: Eukaryota > Metazoa > Chordata > Aves > Charadriiformes > Pedionomidae > Pedionomus > Pedionomus torquatus. Next base: position 8,341 of record VZRU01000305.1, read on the forward strand.
GGGGACATGGGGAGCCAGCCCTTAAAGGCAGGAGATCCTCCCTTCCTGCCCGGCATCAAAGCCAACTCACACGTTGCAGTAACCGACTCGATAGCACCTTGTGCAGCGCCTGAGCTTCTCATCCTCAGGCAGCTGCTTCTTCTGGCAGGCAGCACACTTGGCGACGGGGCCACTGGGCACCTGCGGACGCTGCAGAAGAAAGAATCCACTGGGCAGGAGAAGGCAGCCTTGGTGGGCAATCATGTTCTTGTCACCCTTGCATGCAGCTCTCCCCATCCCATTCAGCCTCTTTGATACCCCCCCCAGCAGTCCCAATATCTCCTCTTACCTGCTGGACCTGCAGCTCCACCACCCGCTCTTTGGCCAGCTCTGGGGACAGCACCTCGAAGCAGAGCAGCAGGTCTGTGGGGGAGACCGTGTCCAGCGAGTTGCATGGCAGAAACATGCGGTGGAAGCGATTCTTGATCACCTGCCAGAAAAGCAGTGGAGTAGGACCATGTGAGGGCTGCTCCACACTTCCTCCCCAGAGAAAACAACAGACCTCAGCCCCACGGTGAGCTGCAGGGACAGCAACACCACAGGGGTGCTGTGCTCGGCTCACCACCCACCATGGACATCCCTTGCCCTGCTGCAGTGGCTCCAACCTATTAGTAGGCCTCTGCCTGGCAGCACCATGCAGAGACCTGCCACCCATGGACGAAATCTGTCCCATGGATATGCTAGATATGAGCAAGTGACTCTCAGTGGGCCATATTCCCTGCAGAGCTGTGCAAGCCAGGGCACCCAAAAGAGCAGCCCATGGCTTGCTCCCCAGTTAGGGCACTCTCACCTCTGCCAGGCGCAGGTTCTCTGGTTTCACACGCACGCTGTGGGCCACAGAGTCAAGTACCTCCATGGCACTGGAGTTCTCCTTGCTGATACTCACAAGGAACTGCCAGCAAGAAAACAGTCCATCAGTTACAGCACACCAAGGCACGCAGACCCTTAACTCAGTCTCTTAGCACATGGGCAGCTGCTCCCACCCCAGAGTAGGTAATGTCCTTCACCTTGATCGGTTTCTTGTGCGGCTCCTTTGCAAAGTAGTAGACAGTCAGCACCTTCTGCTTTTGTGGGAGAGGCACAGGGAGGTACAGGAAGGGGTCAAAGGTGATGGACACCTGCAGATGCAAGAACACACTCAGTTGTGGGAAGTGCTTGTGGCTGAGAGGAGCAGGGCAGCAGCCCCAAGATCCAGCCCTGACCTCTGGCCTGTGCTCTCTGATGGTCAAGAGCCTGCTACTGCACAGCCCAGACAGGGACAGAGCCTCCAAGGCTGTCCTACCTTTGAACACACTGGGCACACCAGCTTGGATTTGTACTGGCCCTGGAAAAGGTCTACAATGAAAGAGTCGTTCCTCATCTTGTGTCGCTGCCAGGCCTCCTCAGCTACCACCTGCAGGGAAAGAGGGTTCAGAATTACACTAAACCACCCAGGTCAAGGCTGCTCCCCCAGTGGCTTTGGAGAGGGACATCCTCACCTCGTCGGGCCTCCCATCTGAGTCAACAGTTTCCGTATAGGGCTTGTTCTGGATGCGGTTGAGGTCCTCATGCAGGCCATCGAGCAGAAAGGCCATGAACTCCTGAGCATCATGCTGGGCATAGCCAGTGAACTGGCTAGCCTTGCTGGCCACGATTGCCTGAGGGGAGCACAGAAGTCAGGGCTGGGCAGTACTGCCTGTCCCACACTCAAGACCTGGCTGCATCCCAAAACCCACCCACATCCACCTAGCTGTCAGTAGCACTAGGAGGGCATCCAGGTGCCCAGAGAAGAGTGGCAGGGACCCACAGCAGCTCCTGCATAGCGCTGGTGCCTGTGGCCCTACCTTTAGTTTAGAGGGCTGGAAGGCATGGTGTGTGCCCTTCCACAGCGCTCGCAGCAGCATGGCAAAGCCAATGGCCAGGCGTCCCCCTGTCCCCAGTGGGTTGTTGTAGTTGATTTCTGACTCAAAGGACCGATCTGTAAGAGACACAGGAGAGTGACAGTAGCACTAACCACACCATCCGAACGGCAGGGCTCTGCTGGGCTCCCAGTGTGGGCTCACCATGGAAGTAGTCGCGCAGCTCCCGGGTGTTAGACAGGGACTGGATGACACTGTTCATGAAGCAGGTGTTGCCAAGGTTTACCAGCCCCGTGAAGCCAGGCAGGCACACCTTCTTCTTCTCGTCCTCATCTTCATCATCCTCCACACTCTCGGTGCTCACAGGGCTGTGTGTCATTGGTGGCACCATACATGTCGGTTTGGGCTGCCAAAGCAGAGGTGAGTGTGAGGGTGCTGCACTCAGGGGGTCTCTCTGGGAACACCAGGGGAAACCAAAAGCCCAAGACACCCCTCAGACGTGTCTGGGCAGGAGCCACCACACCATCTCCCAACAGGGCTGGCACAGACCAACTGCTGTCCCCAGTCCTGCCAGCTACAACAGAGGAGCACTGCCTCCTCCTCTAGGAACAGTTTGCCAGTCCCCAAAGCAACACCGAGGAGGTGGGTTTCCATAAGAGGGACAAGCAGGCCTCCCTTTCACCTTGCAGCCCTATCTGATGCAGCCAAACCCAATGCAGCCCTACTCACCGAGGGGATGTGTGGCTCTTGCTTTACTGCCACATGCTCTGGGGCTGTACGAGCTGCCACACCATCCAGACCCCCATCTTCCACACGTGGCTTCTCTTTGTCACTGGCTCGGGCTTCCTCCTTGCTGGACAGGGGGTGCTGGTTACTTCCAGGGGGGGTCTTGTCCAGAGGTGAAGGGCCTGTAGGCATGGCAACCTTTGCACCACCCACTGCACCTTAAAAAGGGGGAAGGGTGGGCCTGTGGTTAGCAGCACCGTGCGCTGCCCACGGCAGGGCTGAGCCACTCAGTCCATGCTCCCACACAGGCTCTCTCCTACCCGTCTTCCCCATGAGCAAGGGGAACAGCAGTGCCCTTCCTCTAGAGCTTGGATCACCCTGCCCTATACCCCTCCTGCTTGCACCTGCCCAACCCCTCTTTGTCCCCACAACCCCGCACTGGAGGATCCAGCACCATCCAGCTGCTGCCAGCGGTGAGGAGGGCTCCTGCCCTGCTGAGGTGCAGAAGGCAAGCAAGACAAAAACGCAGGGTGCAGACCTCGTGTGGCTGGAGCCTCCAGACCCCCCCAGCGCTGGCTCTGGCGTTTCTTCAGGCAGACGTCAATGCGAGACACCGTGAAGTTGTATGTGCACTGGTCTGGCTCAATAAGGTTCCTGCAAGACACACAGCAAGTCAGGGGTGCTCCAGATCCCCCAGCAGCCTCACACATGCCAAAGCCTCAGCAAGGCAGGGCCATGGCCTCCAGGCAGTAGGGACCTGGCTAGGACCATTCCTGAGGTATAGCCCTGGCAAAACAGGATGGAAATCCTCCAGCCTGGCCACAATGAACACACAAAGGGCCCCTTTCCTGGCAGATCCCTTCTGCTTGGCTCCACACACCCCTCCCACAGGGCATCCCACCCAAAGAGCACACAAGCTGGTCTGTCTGCATCCTCAAGAGCTCTGGAACAGGCTGTGGGGGAACTGTGTGCAAGAAGGCAATGGGATCTCCTTCCCTGTATGCCACTTACACAGAGCCAAGGCAGCTCAGGCTTATGGCGTTAGTGCAGAAATGAGCATTCCTTGCGTAGACTGATCAGCAAGCACTAGGTCCTACTCCATCTCTGCACTGTCAGGTCCCTAAGAGGATGGAAGCCATACCTGAGCTTCACCTGCCACCGGAATACTGTGTGGGGCCCACAACCAGGATGAAGGCGAAGGAAGTTTGTGTCACTGCAAAGAAATTGGGAATGAGTTAAAAGCAAGTAAGTAGCCTGGCCACAGTCAGGCGCTCCACAGCAGTCTGGCAATGTCCCAAGACATGCCTGTACCTTGTCTGAAACACCAGCGTGAAGTCCTGCTCCCGGAACAACACCTTGGATGTCTCCTTGTGGATCTCCTTCACGTAGACGTGCACCACCACCAGGTCGTTGCCTTTTTCATATGAGTCATTCTTGACAAAGCTCAGGCTCACAAAAGGTTCTGGCTCTGACCAAGGAAAGCCATGGAGAGAGACATTACTTTCTCTGCACACTGAGGCAGCACTGCAGGCTGACCCAGGAGAGGTCATGAGCAGATGGACTTTTCCAATCAGGCTGACCCCCTGGGCTCCAGCCACTCACCATCAGCTGCTGCTTCCAGAGCCACATCATCCTTGGACCAGTCCCTCTTCTCACCATCTCTGCCCAGGGGAGGGGTGACTGCTGGAATAGTCTTAGAGCTCTCTCCCAGGACAGGTGTGCAGTCCCGGCCCCGCAAGACCTCAGCAGAGCTGCCCGGCTGCAGGACCCTCTTTTCCACACAGGTGGCAACACGGTGGGGGAACACCTCTGTGGTAGCTGCGAGAGGTGGCATCTCCACGGGAACAGTCTCCTTGGTCAAAACTACAGCCTTTCAAGACAGAGGGACATGATGAAAAACAGACACTGTCACCTCCAAGATGCCCTGGCTCACCCTCTATGACTCTTGCCAGCCAGGCAGACACAGCCCCACACCACCCCCTTCCCCCTCACATCCCATGCTCAGCCTTCACGTCATCTTCTTTACCACAGCCAGGTCCATGCCAGCCCCCAGCACCACCCACAGAACCCCAGAGCACATCTCATCGACAATGATGGGTCCCTGTGTGAGCAGCATCCTCTGCATGGGGGCTAAGGAAGCAGGGGGGCCCCATTCGGCTGGCTCCTAGGTACCTTCTCCAGTGGTGGTGCAAGGTCCGTGAGGGCTGTAGGTCCATCGACCTGGCTGGCTCTGCCATTGCGGCGGCTGCCTGTCCTCCCGCTGTGCCCTTTGCTGGGCTCCACGCTCCCGGTGACTCTGGCATTTGGCTCCTCTTCAGTGGGAGCCACTTTGAGGTATACTGCCCGCTTAGCGCTGGGGCCGCTCTGTGTCCCTGGGCTGGCTGGGCTTTTCCCTCCCAGGGCCTCGCTTCTTCCTGGAGCACGCTTGGGGTTGGAGGGCTCCCGCCGGGACCTTGGCGGCTCTGTGACTTCAGCCCTTAGCTCTTCAGGGGCCAGCTCTGCAGAAGCAGCTTTCTCTTTCCCGTTCTCCCAGCATGCGGCCCCTTTGGCCAGCTCTTTGGATCCGTCTTTCCTTCTCTTCTGCGAAAAGCAGTGCAGCACAGTGGGAAGGTATTCAGGCAGCCGCACCTCTCATGCCCTCTTCTAGACCCTTGCACTCACATCCCCTTCCCTGAACACACTAGGGTTCTGCTCCAGAACCTGAAGGCTATACTGCCATTGCAGGAACAGGGGTACAATGCCACCCCCCTCCCTGGGACAAAGGCAGCTGGCTCACTGCCCTCAGGAAGCATGTGGATGCAGGATGTGCCCCTGATCACCTCAAGAGCAGGGAGTGAAACCCTCCCCCTAGCTCCCCTGGGTTCCTTAAGCTCCCTCAAAAGGTAGATCCTCCCCTCCTCACCAGAAGTGAAGACCAGGTATGCAGTGGTATCTTCTTCTGAAGCACAAGATGCAGAAAGTTGCCCTTCTTGCACTGGACCTTGCTGCAGGAGCCCTCAATCTCCTCGTGGAACTGACAGCTCCACTGGCGCCCATCTGCAAGCGGAGGGTGACAGGCATCTCAAGCAACGCTCCAGAGAGCTGTCACCTAAACACAGACCCCTTTCACATGCCCCAAGGATCAAGGGAGCACTCATAAGAGTCAAGGAGGCTGCAGGCAGACTGCCTCCATAACCCAGGAGTCTTCACGGTAATGCCAGCTTCCCTGAATTTGCTCTGTACATCTAGTTGGCCTCCTTCACAGAGGGAAGGCCCTGGGCTTCTCTACCCTCAGGGGCACAACCACTTTTCCAAGGGATACCCAGGCCTGACTCAGTCACCCCAGTGAGCAGCGGACCGAGATGCACCAATGCAACAGTGGGTGCTTGCTCACTTGGTATAGAGGCCACCTCCTGCCCTTCTCAGCTCTATATCCTTCTTTTAGACTGCTCTCCTATCCACCCTGCCTGCTGGCTGAGGCTGTGCCAGCTGACAGCAGGGCATTGCCTCCGAAGGGAAGGTTTTACACCCACCAGGATCAGCCCCATGTCTAGCTGTGCCAAGCCCTGATGAAGAAGCACCTGCAGCAGACCCTCTGCTCCCCATACCTGGTAGTTTGAGCACACAGTCTGTGTCAGTGAAAGAAGCATCCACATCCTCCACCTTCAGAGCTCCACTGCCCAAGTTCAGCTTAACAATGATCTCATCAGCGTTCTGCTTCCAGTCCAGCAGCAGCTCTAGGAAGAGGGAGGGAAGCATCACCCACTTGCTGGGGCATGAGCCTGCAGTGCCCACTCCTTGGCTGGGGAACGAGAGCCTGAATGCACGCTCAGTTCAAGGAGGTCAACACGGGGAGCGCAGATCATGCCAGCCAAACAGACACCCGCAACTTGCTCTCATCAGAGAGGCCACAAACAAGAGCACACGTTGTGGCAGGGCAGGTAAATCCCAGTGGGAACCAGGTAGATCAGAAAGGCAGAGCTGCTCTTGGGCTTGTCACACACAGCAGGCTGGGAAGAAGGGGGGGCTCCTGCCAACTACAAAGCAATTGCTGCTTTCCCCAGGGAACAAGGAAGCCACAGAATTACTGTAGGGTATTCAAGTGGACTCTGCCCACAACCAGAAATTGCCACTTCCTCTCTATATATGCAAACCAAGCAGCTCAGCTGTAATCACCAAAGCACTGTACTCCTGCCAGGTGAGCACTGTTACCATGGCTGAACCATGGGTGGGTTGGCCAGCCAGGCAAGCAGGCCACATCCAGGGAGAAAATGGTGTGGCTGTGTCACTCTACTGCAGGCAGAACCCCATCAGGTGTTTGCCAGGCCCCAGGTCTAGCCCTGAGGTGTTCTGAAGTCTTCAAGGCAAAAAGGTGATTTAAATCACCTTAATTTCAGTCAGGTTGATTCTGCCCTCTGTGGCATAAGGGTATCCTACTCCATCTGCCCTCAAGGCAGGCCTGGACCAGGCAGAAACCAGCCAGCAGCACTTTTCGGGTGACACAGATTGAGATTTTCCCAGCCCAGCTTCCTCCTCAGAAACAAGCAGGACAGGTGTGGACAGCAAGACATCCCAGGACTGTGCACAGCAGCACCGTGACACCGGAGTCAGAAGCAGCCTGCCATGTGCTCAGGGCCTCTTCCTTGCAGACAGCCCTTCCAGCCACGTGCATCCTTCTCAGCCCTTGGGAAGGATGCATCCCGTTAAGACAAGTGCTATGGCAAGGAGCACTCGGGTTAGTTCTGCTCAATGCTAGAGCACAGGATGACAAGGTAAGAGCTTCAGATCCCTCAGCAAGGGCACTCTATGGCCATGCACTGACAGCCAGTGTGCACCTTGACTTACCCTCCTCTAAGTCCTTCTCCTGGGCAGTCTCAGCCTGCTTGAGCTCAGGGCGAGACACTGGTGGGCAGAGAAGCAGAGCGTGGGCACCACTTGCAGCACCACAGCAAGTGAGCCCCCAGCATGGCTGCTCTGGGCCACACCACCATATCTCAGTCTAACCAGCACCGCAGTAGAAGCAACACAACGTCACTGCACTGCACAGACTGTGCTGCTTTGAGGCATGTCTTGGTAATGGGCTTGTGGCAGCCAGGCTGTGTGCCACAGCTTAGCACACCAGGCCCTCAGCCTCCAGCCATACAGGAGTCCTGCCTTGATCTGACAGGGAGAACCTGATGCTTAAACCAATTCTGCTGTAATGAGAGAACCACCCAGCTCAGCTGCACTTTAGCTTTCCCATTTCTACACAGGCTGCCAATATCCACAGCCAAAACCTCCTTCCAGATCAGGCTGGGAAGCCAAACCAACCTGACACTTAATACCTGCTCCCCACAGGATTGCTTCCAACAGCCACAAGTGTCTCAAGGCCTGCTCCACCCCCACAGGGCAGTGAGCCCTGCCAGGCAAGGGCCTCAAAGCAACAGCACCTTTTTCTGGAGCAGATAAACAGCACCAATGGGAGCTGTGGTCTCCACCCTGGAGTGCCCAGAGGGCTGTCACTGCCTCCCTTCGTGGGCTACAAACCAGCAGGAAACCTCTGCTGACCACCACAGTCATTGCTGCAAAGGTGCTGGTGGGGCTGCCAGTGTGAGAAGCTCTACAGCAGCACTGCTTGGAAGATCTACAGCTTGCTCCAGCCCCTCACCAGCCCTGCACAGAGGGGACAGGCAATGTGGCTTTACCACAGCCCCTTGGAAAGTAGGAGCAAGGGACCCTTGCATCAGAAGGTGCAGAGGGTCAGGCCTTACCAGAGACACAGCACACCTGCCATGTAAAAGAAGGCACAACACTACACTCTGCACTCTGTAAGGGTCTGTATCAGGGACTGCAGCCGGCCATTCCAGCACAGACCTCAGCAAGTGCTCATTTACCTTGGCCTATAAAATACCCTGTGATTTTGAGGTTACAACAGTGATAGCAGAGCAGGCACAGAAATCAAACAATTTTCCAGGGCCGCAGGAACTCTTGCCTGCATCCTGCCCGCAGGCATTCCCTGCCCCACACCAGAGCCTGCACCTGAAACATCACTTTTGTCACTGGATACACAGCAGCTACAGAGGGAATTACTGTACAGCAACTATTCCACTTGAGCCACACCTTGCCCTGACACAGAGGCTAAAGCACCAGCCCCACCCACAGGTACACTGGGTGGGCACGGTCAGCACCTGGTTGCTGCCTTGAAACGGGGCCTCGGCAAATCAGTGTGGAAGCAGCAGCGCCAACAGCTGCAAGAGCACCCACTGGCTTCAGTCCTACTGCCTCTGGATCAGGGCAGCGCTGCCTCAGCCAAAAAGCACCATCCAGAAACAAATACCGAGGCCAACTCCAGGCTTAAGCTAACAAAGCCACAGGTCCAATCTTCCTCACATAGCTAGGTCTAAGTAACACCTGGAGGGAGGAGGAGGTCCGGGGAGGACACTCTGCCGAAGAGGATCCCACATCACACGGTTTACCATCAGCTGCAGGAAGCGATTAGTTAAATCTGCTTATCCTGCAGCAGATGGCTGCGAGGCTCCCACCCTGCAGGGCCAAGAAACCACAGGCCTGCTCATCGCAGCACTGCTGAGGGGCTCTTACCTTCCTTGCTCTCCTGGTTGGCTCGATCTTTCTGCTTCTTCTTGTTGGCGGCATCATCCAAGCCCCGAGACACTCTCCTCTGGCCAGGGGCATTGGTGCTGCTGGACATTTTCAGCCGTTTGGAGGACACAAACGGCCCGCCGGGGTCGGTAATGGAGTCTGGGTCAGGGGTGCGACGTTTTCTTCCTGGCCCAGCTATCTTGGCGACTCTCTGTGGTCAAACTCTCTTGCAATGAACTAGTGGCCTAAAGAGAAAAGAGAGCAAGGAGGAGTGGAGAAGGCCCAACAGCATCAGGATCCACTCTCTGCTCCAGTGCCAGGCCCTCACAGGGCCAATGCCCTGACATGACCTTCACTGCTGTGTTTATGGGAAGCCCCACACAGCATTTGGTGAGGAAACCTACCTCATCACAGCTGTTACAATGCTTACTGCCAAAAGCATAGGCTTGTCAGAGCTCCCAAGATACAATCAGGGGTCTTCTGTATGTGGCACTCATTAAAAACCTTGAAAGCAATTGTCATGCTCATGGCTCCCACTACAGTAACACTGACCCAGAGGAGCCGCCAGCACTACCTCAGAGGCACAGCTGAGGGCGAGGACATAGGGACGCCCCAATCCACAAAACTGAGCCTCCAGGGTCAACTGGGGCAGCTTGCCCCACAGCTTGGGACGGCAGCTATTTCAGTCAAACGGTGCCCCATGTAAGAGGGCGGGAACAGGAGTGAGTAACGCCCTAAGAAGGAAGAAAGGGGAGAAGCAGGAGCAGGCCCGGGACAGTCTCCCGTGACAGATGACAGCAGAGCTCCCTGGCAAGAGATGAGTTCCTCCCCCTCCGCCCACCAGCTGGGAGCTTAACCAGCACGACTGCACCTTGCATATTCATCCCCCCGCCGTTTACAGACAGCACCAGCGGGGCCTGGCCTGGAAACAGGACACCTCGGCTCTGCCTGCCCCAGGGAGAGGGCAGGACAGGCAGGGTGCTCGCCCCTGCCCCCTTGTGACTTGCCCTCCCAGGCAGAGCCAGCTCCCTTAAAGGGTGTGGGAGCTGCTAGCCCAAGGACTGGTCTCAGTTTCACTCTCCAGTTTCACCCTCGGGTGTTTACAGCTTCGATACAGGAGAGCTGGAACAACCCACTGAAGATGGTCCTGCTCGAGCTGCCTCCACAGAGGTGGTGAAAGCACAGAGCTGGGAAGGCTGTTTCCCTCACCCTGACCCCAGTAGCGCTCACTGGTCTGTTGAGGTTTGCTGTGGGAGAGCGGGCCCAGCCACACCGATCTTGCCCACCCCCAGGTGCTGTCATCAGTTCCTGGTCCACTGATTCAAACCCCATCCCATGGCTGTGCTCCTGTCTGAGGACACAGAGCTGAGCACAGCAGCGTCTTGGTCTAGTCCAGCTCCACTGAGCCTGCTTCTCCATCAGGAATTCCCCGTGCCTTTGGGAATAGCCTGTCCTGTCCTCACCCAAGCACAGACCCCACGTCTCTCTCTAGGCACGGCTGGGGGCAGAAGGCATCTCCAAGGGAAGTACTCCGTTGAATCGAGCACACTGGCAGCTCTGCAGGGCCTTTGTGTCCTAGAAACACTCTGGGCAACAAGTAGCCACAAACATGGAGTCATAGCCAAAAACTGCAAGGGAATCCAGGGAGCAAAGCAGTCCTGCCCTGCCTTCAGCTCTGGCAAAGCCAGCCCCATAACAGCCACTGAGCCCAAACCCTTTATCTTCAGGCCAACCCACCCTTGTAACCAAGAGCCACCAAAGCCAAGCGAAAAGCTTAAGCGCCGAGTCCCGCCTGGCTGCATGGCACAGGCAACTCCCGCTACCCATGGTGGAGGAGCCCAAAACAACCTGGAGACAGGGATGCTAAGCAGGGCCCAGCATCAGCCCCAGAGAGCTTGAAAGAGCGTGGGAGGACAGCAGTGCCACTGACAAGCTGCCACACACGCTGGGTCTCCCAGGGATGCAGCAGTGCTTCTGGCTGCAAGAGAGGATGGGAAGGGGCCCTCGCAGTGGCAAATGTGGCTCTGGTTCACAAGGCTCGGCCACCAATGCTGGCAGGCCACTGCTGCCAGTGACATGCTGTTGCTGAGCTCCCGACACCACCAACACCAAAACATATCAGCTACAGGTGCTTCCTGGTGCTGAGAAAGTTAACCAGGGCTTGGCAAACATGGGAAAGCATTTTTGGCTGAATTCCTTGTGCCTCTAGGGTGAGAACTCTAAGAGGAACAGAAGACAAGAAGCAACAACTGCTTTGTGCAGGGCCAGGCATCGCCTCTTTCCTGCACCTTCAAAGTGGTAGCATAGGCTAAGTGCTGGGCAGGGTGACATCAAGCTCAGAGAAGGACCCTGGAGGACTGAGAAGAGATCGTGCTCTGCCCAAGAAGGGATGAGGAGGAGAGCCAGGGTCACGTGTCGACTATCACCCCTCCAGGAGAAGGCTGCTGCTCTCATGCCTCATTGAGGGCCTGGCTCCCTCAGGTGCTTTGCTGACAGTTATTCCTAACAGCAGGCAGGAACCAAGCAGGGCTGGAGCTCTGCCCAATTCCAGTTACCAGACTGATGGCAGCCTGAGGCCGCTGTGGGCACCATGGGGCTTTGGAGGAGCACAGGCAAAACACAAATAATTCCTATTCACCTATTCTAACCCCTGCAACTTCCTGCCTCTTTGCCACCAGGAAGCGTGCAGCCAGGCAGGGCATTCAGCTCCCAGGTGTGCAGGGGCACGGAAGTTTTAGCACCGCTAATGTTGGCACTGCTGCAGGGGAGAGATGGTGAAAGGCCACTCTGGCTGGATGCCAGGTATACCTCTGAGAAGCACCCGATGGGCTGGGCACTTGTACAAAATCTTGCTCAATCCTTCTCTGAGCTGGGAAAGCCTGGCCATGCTGCTGAGAGAGGAGATGCCTCCTTGCCCTCTGCTCTCCCAGCCTTTATGCTGGTGTGAGCACCCACGTGGCTGCAGCATGTACCAGATCAAGGTACCAGCCAGAGGGAAACTGCTTTCCACCATGTTTGCCTTACATGCAAACAGCAGTTTCCCAACCCAGTTCATGCTGGGGCTGAACAAACCGGCCAGTTTTTGCTGGCCAGAAAAAAGGGAGAACTCAGGAACAGGAGGGAAGGGCCACCCCTTCCCATAGCAGCACCAGACCAGGTTAGTGCAACTGCTCAGGGAATGGCAGCAGAAGATGTACAACCAAGATGCAATTTGCCCCTCATGTTTGGGGCACATTTAGCACTTGGCAGGTGGAGGCTCCCTGGCTCTTGCCTACAGCACCTTCCCCTCAGCACCCAAAGGCCTTTACTGGGCTAGCCGTGGAGATAGTCTGTCTGTGTTTGTCTCCCAGCCTCATCCTTCCTCAAACTTTTGGCTCTCCATGTCACAAATAGAGCCAACAAAAACACTTCCATCATGTACTTTTTTTTTTTTTTTACAACTAATTTTGCTACGTTCTTCTCTTTGTCCCCCTAGGGATCAGAAGTCTCAAGACTCAAGCCCATCTTTTCACAGAATCGGAGAACTGTCTAGGTCGGAAGGGACCTTTAAGATCATCTAGTCCAACTGTAAACCTAACCCTGATAAAAAACTCCCATTAAACTATGTCACTAAACACTATATCACCCCGTCTTTTAAATACCTCCAGGGATGGTGCTTCAACCACTTCCCTAGGCAGCCCATTCCAATGCTTAATAACCCTTTCGGTGTGCCTGACACATAGGCTGAGCGAGGACATGCACAGAGCTGCCTGGGATAAGCACTGAACCCAGCACTGCCACACGTTTCCAACCTGTATGGAAATCACTGTGCCTGCATCAAGCTCTTACAGCTGTACTGCGTGGGGAGCCCGATAGGCCCTAACAAATCTCTGGGAAAGACCAGTCTGATCAGACAGGCCGCCGGCAGCGATGCCCTGGCCTGTCATGCGCTGCTGCCGGGCCTCAGGAGAGGAGAAAGGGACGGGAAACGGGTGCTTCTGCCCAAGGGCCCGCGGCCCGCAGGCCCAGGCAGTGCCCCCACGCAGGCAAAGCACCAGGCCACGGCAGAGGCCCAGCCCCGCGGCTTCTGCC
>VZRU01000308.1:450-11848 GCA_013398155.1 Pedionomus torquatus
GAAGGAGTCTGTCTTCACTTTCCAGACTTAGTTCTGCCTAACTTGTTTACCAGTTCGTTACTTCCCTCTCCAGGTGGGATCAAGGACAAGTTACTTTGCCCTTTTTACATCTAGTTGTGCAGCTATGGCTTGCTACAAACTGGATTGCTCACACCGGTGAGATCACGTCCTTTATCACTTAGCCATTCTTCCCCATTCCTCTACTAAAATAATAGTAGAAGAAAATAATCTCTTACTCTGTGTATATATATATATATATAAATATACAAAAAGCATTGAAGTGCTAAGTGATTTGAAATTTTGAAGATAACTAAAGATCTAGAAATAAATGACAAATGAGGTAAAGTGTAACATGACAGATTGTACTTGACTAGCTAGATGTATTTTAATATAAAACTCATTTTCTCGACTAAGGAAATATAGTAGGTTAATTCATCTACAGTTTCCTAAGACACTTGTTGTCACCTACATTTATAAAAAATTAGAAATTATTAGTAGACAAGAGGCATGCTTAAAATGTAAATTACTGGGCCAAAAGGCAGTGAGCCTAGTGGGCTGCTTAAAAACATTTCACATGATTCATCAGACTTCGTTTTTTCTTGTTCTAATGGTAACATAATAAGTAGAAAGCTCTGATGAAATTTGCTGACAGTGCAGCACTAGGAGACAATGAGAAGACTGGGATATGTTGTAGTCATGATAAAGGCAGATTTGATTTTAGGATGTATTTCTTTAAAAGTATTAATGGCAAAGGATAATCCCTCTGGAATACTGGGCAGTTTATATTGTGGCTGAAATAAACTCAAGTGTGAACAGATGCACAGAAGGGTTGTGCAAAATTATTTTTTTCCAACATGTGAAGTGCATAATATACTTGAAATAAAGCAAAAAAAAATGGAAGTTGAGGTGTTCACAAATGGTATTTTCTTTTTAGCTTGCTCATGTAGATTTTTGTATGTAGGATATACTTGGAAAACAGTCTGGCAGCCTTCTGTGCTGCTTAGTGGTACCTACTGTTGTCTAATATTGTGGCATTCAGATACATGTAGAAAGAAGAACAAATGGAAGAAGCTGATTGGTTTACCTGGCTGACGTGTAAGGCACGTCTCATTAATCAATATATTTTTCATAAATAAAGCTTGCTTTAAAATGAGTTTATGGATAACTTGAGATGTCAGACGTGTTAAATGATTTACAGCCTGATTTAAAGTGCCTACTTTGGGAAGGTTATGTGTAACTGTAATCAAAAAAGGGTTATCCCAGCAGCAAAGCTGGGATTCTGGATTTAGGTACTGCAGTAGAGTGAAGACTTCAGTATTAGGCATCTTTGGTCTCAACATAGTTAATGATTTTGAGGTAAGGTGAAGAGGCAGGTAATTTTGAGGGTTGATACAAAGTTCTCATCTTCTAAACAGGCAGCCTATAAGAAGCAGTATATTGAGTGATGAATCTAACTCCTACCCTGCTTGTCGGGAGCATGAACATTTGAGTTGAGACCACACATGGAACATTTTTATGTGCTTAGGATCCAGACTACTGGGTTTTCCTGAAAGTCTTAACAAGGCTATATTTTTATGTAAGGGATAATACCCAAATTTTGAAGGATGCCATGGAAGTTACTAAATAGAAATTCCCTATATCAGACTGAATAAATTTCAACTGGGAGTGCATCTCCAGAAAAGTACTCTAGCTGTGTGCCATAGACTAGTTTAGGAGTCTAAGAGGGATAAAGTAAGGGAAGATTTTTTTTCTTAATAAGCATTCTGGGCCACAGTACAACCAGAGATGCAAGATTCATGGGCTGATGGCATGAAGACAAGAAAGTGACTTAATCTAATACCAGCAAATAAGACATTCATCTAGCACAGACAGGCATGGATTTTCATGACTTAGACATTTTACATCAGACTGTAAATGAATTAAAAACTAGAATTAATCTAAAGACAAGATACCATAGTCTTGCCACCTTAGCTAAAATAATCAGTCACAGAATTCAATATATGCTTATGGGAATTAGGAATCCCCTCAGGGTTGAGAAGGGATCATACCTACTACTTCTGGATCTGCAGCCTCATGTGGGACTGCATGCTATCCTCAAGACTTGTGAAAAAGGAAGTTACCATTTTCCTCAGATCCCGTGCACGTCGAGACACTTCACATGCCTCTCTGCTTAGACTGGACGATTTCTGTTCATAGCAAAGCAGGACACTTTGTGGACCAAACTTAAGGTATCTCAAAGCTAGGCTTGACTCAGTATTGGATGCCTAAATTCCATATAGGTCTCATTTTTGGAACCAAAGTAGGAGATTTGATTCTTATCTATAATGAATAGCAAACCAAACAATTACAAGGTAAGTTGTTTAGCTAGTTAAAAATGAGCAAAAGAACTACAGATATTTGGTGAAAGAAAATCCCATGTTTTTAGTGGGTGTTCAATGTCTGAAAAACATATTTATACAATTAATGTTATTACTGCACGTCTACCTCCTATAAAATGATTGTCTTAAATGAAGAAATGGCTGTAAAGTTGGTAGATATTTGAAGCCAGGATGTCTTAATCTCCATTTACTTGTATGCATTTCACAATTTGGAAAAAGTTAAATATTTTCTTCTGGTTTTAAGAATAATTTAGTGCTTTTTTGCAACTTTTATCATACAAATAGTCCTATTATTTCAGTATTATGAGTACTCATGTTCAATAAGAAGTGCATATGAATTGCAGATTCACAATCTTTTTATGCTAGTAAACATCATACAACTTGTTCTAAAAACAGAGGAGGCCATGTGTACCACTGTTTACAACAATACTCTGAAATGCACTGTTTTCATATCAATGGTTCTTTAATGTCTTTCTTTAGATCCTATTTTTTAAAAAAATTGCAAAATATCTGCTTAATGTGTTACCTCATGTTGCCTTGGCAGTTATATGTCATTATGTTTTGGAAATAATAATAAATTCTGAACTGTCCTGTTGATCATTAACAGTAAAAGAAGAGCTGGAAGTGAGAGTTCACAGAAACAATCTTTCAGAATGAATAATACTTCTATTATTTTAATGAAGAAAATGTTCATAGGATGACATATAAAAATGCAACACTGTATCCCAGTATTGCTGTTTTATTTTAAACCAAAGGACATAACATAAACAATAATTCTGCACTGAAGTGTAACCACATTCTATTTGGTGATGTTTTGTTTTGAAATTGAAGTGTCTTTTACTAAGAGAGGATAATAGGCAAAAAATTGATTTTGTGCAGCATACAAATAAAAAAAATCTGTTAGTAAATCTATAAATATATTCCCTTTGTTTTAGAAAACAACAGCAATTTAATATCTTCTCTCAGTGGTGTGGCCTAAAATTGAAGGAAAATGATTTTGTGTGGTCAGGGAGCATTTTGTCAATTGGAATTCACACACCTTGAGCATTCAGCCAATTAAAGTGGGGATGGTAGGATTAATAACCGATAGATGAAATATGCTTTAACTCAACAAGTAGAAGAGCAAGAATGATTAATTAATAGTGTTTCGCTTCATCCCAAGGTGTGCAGAAACAAGAGGTGGTGTGTACAAGGCTGGATGACAACTCCATTGCACAAAACAATTACTGTGATCCTGACAGCAAGCCTCCAGAAAACCAAAGAGCCTGCAACATTGAGCCTTGCCCACCTGAGTGAGTCATTAATCACTAAAATAGACACCTGTTTTGCATAGATAGAAAAGTCTTTGTAATATATAATAAAACCATTTGACCAAAGGCAGTATAAAATTCTGCTCTGGCATTAGGGTCCTGTCTTATCAGACAGGATATTTGGGTTTGCTTTTTCTTTATGGTTTCTTGTTCCTCTGGAACCAGTTGTAGAAAATGCATACTTTGACCTAGAGGAGGCCTGATTTGACTGGGGAACAGTGGTGTTTAAAGTACACAAAGCAACTCAGACATTGTAAGTAAAAAGATACTAGCAACGCAGTTTCTTATGATGGAAGCATCAGGTGTAATGAATAGTGCTCAGAAAAGAAATGGGGGACATTCTTAAGGCAATAATGACAAAGAATCTTGTGGTGAGGGGATACTAACTTTCCTATAGATATTTGCATTGCATAATAAATGTTTGCCATATTTTTAAGTATAGTATATTAAAATTTGGGTTAAAGTGTTCGGATGAGAAGAGCTAAACATAGAAATTGCTTTGTAGACCAAACCATTTACTGATAATAGTTTTGTCAAATAACCTTTCTTTCTAGGATGCTCATTGTTGTATAGTAATGTGTGTGCCTTTAGGAATAGGTGTATACTTGGTAAAAAAAAGTATGCTACATATTGAAAAGATAATTAAACCAACATTTGTTCAAAAATGAAATTTCATAAGGACCTATAGCATAGATTAATCTTACTACAAAGAAACAGCTGTGATATTTTGCACTAGAAAATAATTTCAGCATATGCACAACAGCTCCTTATGTTTTGAGACAAATAATACAACAGTTCATTGATTCACAAGCTCATGATAATCATGAGTTTCATGATAATCTGTAGCTAATTCTAATTGGACATGAAAACCATTAAGACTGATTAAGTGTAGATATTGTACAGCAAATAAATACTGTGGTGTCTTTTAAATGTCTCTTAGAAACTGTAAAACTATAGTATGAAGGACACCAGGAGTAATGAGACAATACTATAATGCATTAAAATCCAACAGGTCTTCATGAAGCCAGTTTCTTCTTTGAGTATCAACTGCTTGGTGACAGGTTGCAGGATGATATAGCAATGTCTCCTACACTTATTCCCCCTCTGCCATGTACCATATTCATTTAACATAAAGTAAACAGAAGTGAAGCCATTACACTGCTTTCACATTGAGTGTGTTTGAAGGTGGATGTACTGTTTCACAAACAGGTCTAAATTATTGTCCCCATAGTCTATATGTAAATATATGCTTATCCTGCAGGGATATACACTTGATCTCTATTTGTATAACACCGTTTTGCATGGCTATAAGTGCACTAACTAAACTCACAGCATGTACCTGAGAGCAGAACTTGGGAAGCGGTCATGTTTGGTCAGTTCCTTTTTAACAAACGCATCCTTATCCCTTCCTTTGTGTGGCTTAACTGTTAACAAATTAGCACTTTAAAATGTAGCATTAACATAGTTATTCCGACAGTTTATTTTTAATTTTTGCACTGACATTATTTAAAAAACAACAAAAAAAAACAACCCACAGAGTGGGACACTTCTGGATTCTCCATCCAGTACAGCAGGAACATTGATGAACATGGTGAAACTAAAGTCATCAAGATTCAGAAAGTGGGAAGTGTGTATTAATCAGCATCTGCTTGAATATGTCAGAGTTGTTCAGCCTACATCTGCCTCCATTCGGATGCCTACCACAGAGTGAATACAAAGTGCCAAACTCCTAAGGAAGGGTTCTTGATTCCTGATCCCGTAAGTAGTGTAGAAGGGTGTTCAAATCCATCTTTTGAGATAGTTTCCCAAAGAAGTCTGATCCTTTTGGCTAGAAGATTTATCACCCAGTAAGTTTTACTCTTTAAAGTGTGACCAAATATTTCCTTTTCTTAATTAACACAATTCCACTTTACTTGTGGTGAAAATGTTACTACTCCTAACTGAATGTTGGTTATACTTGAGGCTCCTGAACAGCAACAAAGACTGTGTTCACAGTATTTTGTTTGTTATTACAATAAGTAACTCCTAAAGTTCCAGATTTCAAGAAAATATATGGGTAACTCTCTCTGGATCCTATGAACAGTACTGCTGTGTAAGATACAGTATAAACATAAAAGCTATCTGAGAATGTACTTGAGCAAATCTTAGTACCAACTAAAAATTAACACTTCAGCCTCCTCAAAGCTGTGAAGAGCTTCTAATTCTCCCTACTGAGGTAAAAGCATAAGTTAGGTGGTGAATAGTCACATATTAATTCTCTTTCACTGGGAAAATAATGACAGAATATGGCATATTTGATTGCATCTCTGCATTGATCTAGGTTCATATTAGAATGCATTACATATTCTGTAATACAAAACAGGATAGCATCACACCTTTTTGACAGAGGCTTCAGAAAAATGACAAATTTTATGAAGCACCTCCAAGCATACCTCCAGGAACATCCACAGTGCCTGACTTTTTTGGCATGTTGGCAGCATGTGATAGCATATTACTTCACTTTCATCCTTTGCACGGATGATTCGGGTGAGTGTATCTAATCAACATATGAAATATTGAAGACTCCAATGCACTCTACAATTAGAAGAGATATTTCCAGTGAATTGAGCTGCATTAACCATTCATCAGTAGAAAAAAAATTAATATAGCTTTACAGCCAGATTAACAGCTGCTTTGATTTCTGTGACATCACAAAGTAATCTAAATATACTGTACAGCTCTCGACTTTTACTATGTACACACAAACACCCCGAATGTTCCTCTAGTAGCTATGATGCAGCACTTTACATTTTTTAAATATATGTTGAGGTAAATTTTTTATGTGATGAATTATGTTTTACTAGTGTTTACTTTAATAAATAAGAATATTTTACATTTCATTATTGCCTTCTATAAAAAGTTTGGAAATGTTTCATAATTAGATGAGAATTATATGTCAGAAAGCCCAATTTTGAGATCAAATTATTTTATTACAATGATACTACAGAGGCAAGCATCTTGGCTTTTAACTTGTGCTTTAATCTTAAGCAGTGATTCCCAAACATATCTAGCTGCAAACCACTTTCAGAGGAATAATTTCATACAAGTCCAGTACAAATCTACTTAAATAGCAGCAGTTTTGTCAGGCTCAACACTCCTTTCTAACTACTATAGCCTAGGCTGGAAATTGCTGCTCTAGAAAAATACAAAGTAATATTATCATTGCAAGATATGATTGCAGTGAGGTATAAATTAAAATGCTCAGTGAAAAGACCTATGTATTGTTAACAATGATTTAGATTTGGTAATTTAAACTATTTGGATTCTGGGTTTGTGTAATTATCTACTCTGTTTCTGAAATGCATTAACTGAGCCTCTTAACTTTTTCTATCCAGATGGTTTATAGGAGATTGGTCAGAATGCAGTAAGACCTGTGATGGAGGAATGCATTCACGAACAGTTCTCTGTATCAGAAAGATTGGACCTTCTGAGGAGGAGACACTGGACAATACCAACTGTTTAACGCACCAGCCTATTGAAAAAGAGCCCTGTAATAATCAGTCCTGTCCCCCACAGTGGGTCACTTTGGACTGGTCAGACGTAAGAAAGTGTTGCTATGTTAATTTATTGGCAGTAGTGAAGACAAGAGCTCTGACCACTGAATATTAATATGTTTTCTACTGCTGCTTGCTAAGTAAAGGATTAATAAGAAATTCAAAACCTGATATATTTAGAATATTGAAGCAGATTTTAGGCATTCATATTTCTTTTTTTTTCTTCTATGTTGTCAGTTCCATTGTTTTGTCAAATGATTATGACCTCTTGTTTTTAATCACAATAGAAAAATAGTAAAATAAAAACTAGAATAGTAAAATAGTAATCAAACAAACAAACAAACAAAAAAACCTCAATGAATTCCACCAGCTGACCCTTCCCGAATAGCCATTTGGTATAAGATAATTGTCTTAAAGAAAAAAAGCAATTTTCATTTCCATTGCTTCCTGAAATGACAAATAGCTGGAGAGTAGAGAATATGGGTTTACAATATCAGAAGCCAGAATAAACTGCTAGTTTTTTTCTGAAGTAACCATGCTATTGTAAAGCATCACCTTTTATAGCAACAGACCTGAAAATTGGCATTCTCTTTATTAAAGAAATAATATTTTTTGTTAAATATGGTGATGTCTCTTATAGTATAAGTCAAATTGTGACTTTATACTGATTTGAGTATTAAATTGGAAGCATGTGAACCAGTGCAGCTGAAAGAATCATAGAATCATAGAATTGTCTAGGTTGGAAGGGACCTTTAAGATTATCTAGTCCAACCTAAACCCTAACTGATAAAAAACAACTCATCACTAAACCATGTCACTAAGCACTATGTCAACCTGTCTTATGAATACCTTCAGGGATGGTGCCTCAACCACCTCCCTGGGCAGCCCATTCCAATGCTTGATAACCCTTTCAGTGTCAAAATTTTTCCTTGATATCCAATCTGAACCTCCCCTGCTGCAACTTGAGGCCTCTTCCTCTTGTTCTATCGCCTGTGCATAATGGCACTCAGGATGATTTGTTCCATGACCTTCCCAGGCACTGAGGTCAGACTGACAGGCCTGTAGTTTCCTGGATCACCCTTCTTGTGGATGAGCATCACATTTGCCAGACGCTAGTCAGTTGGGACCTCCACAGTTTGCCAGGACTCCTAGTAAATTATAGAAAGTGGCTCCATGAGCACTTCTGCCAGCTCCCTCAGTACCCTCAGGTGGATCCCATCTGGCCCCATAGACTTGTTTATATCAAGGTGTTGGAGCAGGTCCCTCATCACCTCCCTTTGGACTACAGGGACTTCATTCTGCTCCCTGCTCCTATGTGCTAGTTCAGGGGTAGCAACCTACTCTACTACTAAAGACTGAGGCANTAGTCAGTTGGGACCTCCACAGTTTGCCAGGACTCCTAGTAAATTATAGAAAGTGGCTCCATGAGCACTTCTGCCAGCTCCCTCAGTACCCTCAGGTGGATCCCATCTGGCCCCATAGACTTGTTTATATCAAGGTGTTGGAGCAGGTCCCTCATCACCTCCCTTTGGACTACAGGGACTTCATTCTGCTCCCTGCTCCTATGTGCTAGTTCAGGGGTAGCAACCTACTCTACTACTAAAGACTGAGGCAAAGAAGGCATTAAGTACTTCAGCCTTCTCCTCATGCTTTGTTGCCTCCCGCATCCAATAGAGGATGGGGATTCTCCCAAGTCGTCCTCTTGTTACTAATATATTTATGGAAATTATTTTTATTGTTTTGAACATCCAAGGCCAGGTTAAATTCTAGTTGGGCTTTGGCCTTTCTAATATTTTCCCTACATAGCCTTATAACACCTTTGTAATCTTCCTGAGTGGCCTGCCCTTTTTTTTCCAAAGGTCATAAAGTCTTTTTTTTCCCTGGGTTGTGACTGTATCTCTTTGTTCAGCCAGGCCGCCCTTTTTCCCTGACGACTTGCTTTACAGCACACAGGGACGGCCTGCTCTCGCACTTTTAAGACATCTTCCTTGAAAAATGTCCAGCCTTCTCGGACACCTTTGCCCTTCAGGGCTGCCTCCCAAGGGACTCTGTCAAGCAGGCTCTTGAAGAGACCAGAGTCTGCCCTCTGGAAGTCCACGGTGGCAGTCCTGCTGGCTCCCCTCCTTGCTTCTCTGAAAACTCTATTAATTCATGGTCACTGTGCCCAAGATGGCCTCCAACCGTCACATCCCCCACAAGTCCTTCTCTATTTACAAGCAGCAGATCCAGCAGTGCTCCTTCTCTAGTTGGTTCCCTCACCAGCTGTTTCAGGAAGTTATCCCCGACACACTCCAGGAACCTCCTAGCCTGGTTCCTTTTCAGCCGTATTGTGTGCCCGGCTGATATCTGCTAGGTGGAAGTCTCCCACCAAGACAAGGGCAAGCAATCTTGAGA
Organism: Pedionomus torquatus; assembly: GCA_013398155.1. Classification (NCBI taxonomy): domain Eukaryota; kingdom Metazoa; phylum Chordata; class Aves; order Charadriiformes; family Pedionomidae; genus Pedionomus; species Pedionomus torquatus. The sequence continues at coordinate 10,066 of VZRU01000308.1, forward strand.
CCTCTCCCAGCTGCTTATAGAATATTTCATCTACCTCTGCATCCTGGTTGGGTGGTCTCTAACAGACTCCTACCACAATATCAGCCTTGCTGGCCCTCCCCCTGATTCTTACCCACGGGCACTCTATTATCCTGAATTAGGATTGCCATGTGCCAGGTGCAGGACCTTGCACTTGGCTTGATTGAACTTCATGAGGTTATCAAGGGCCCACCTCTCAAGCCTATCCAGGTCCTTCTGCATGGCATTCCTTCTCTCTGGGGTTTCGACCGTGCTACACAGCTTGGTGCCATTGGCAAACTTGCTGAGGTTGCACTAAATCCTGCTGTCCATGTCTCTGACAAAGATGTTAAACTGCACTGGTCCAACTACTGACCCCTGAGGAATGCCACTCATCACTGCTTTCCACTTGGACATTGAACTATTGACTGAAACCCTTTGAGTGCGGCCATCTAGGCAGTTCCTTATCCACCAAAAGGAATTAATCTTGACCACATTCTACTTTCGTATTTCAGTTTGGGAATGGTTTACTAGAGTTAAATGTAAATAATATCCCAGAGGAGGTTTTGTTTCCTGCCTCTCTTGAAAATACCCATAACCTGAAGTGTATCGATATACCCTAAACAACCTCTTTCTGTTCCTCTGTTCCTCAGCTACCACATATTGATTACTTTGTTATCTTATTCCCTGTTAATATATCCAGATCTTTGTCCTCCTTTTTTTTTTCATTTAGTGATCTCCCAGTGTAAATATAGGTTCTTGTTATTTTTTTGTAAATACACATCATGCTGCCAAATTTCACTTCATTTCAGTTATTCATGTCCTCACAGTTGTCAAGTTCTTTCTGTAGAACATGTTCTTCTGTAGATCTGTTGCATCAAGGTCAGTTACTTACCCGTGCTAGCCACTCATTTCAGTAATGCTGAACAACTGTAACTACTTTTGTATGAACATCATTAAGTAGATGATAAAGTAATATTAATCAGATCAGTCCCATGACTGATCCTAGAAGGTCTTTGCAGGTTGTATCTCTCAAATCCTACACTTTACCCAGTCGTAATCCCCCTTTCAAATACTTTACTGAAGCCCAGGTTCTACTTACTTTGTCTAAAAAAAAAAAAAAAAGGACACTCATTAGAGGAAACTGGAATGATCTGCCAATGATACAATAATATACCCATGGTTCATTATATCCCATTTTCTGTATATTTTCTTGCCTTTAAACAGTGTTTCATTCAAAATAAATTATAAATCAGTGCATACTACAAAGATTAGTGTGCCTTAGTTGCACAGATCTCTTCTGTTCACAGATAGTTTTAGCTCCAAAAATTGTTACTGCCTCCTGAAATTCAAAGCATAAAGGAGAGCTACTAGCATCACTGTGAGCGCCCATAGAAGTGGTACTGAACAGCTCTTACAATAATTTGTTAATACAGGTAATATAGTTCACAGAATCACAGAATGATTGAAGTTGGAAGGGACCTCTGGAGGTCATCTTGTCCAGCTTTCCCTACTCAAGCAGGGCCACCTAGAGTTGACTGCCTAGGATCATATCCAGACAGGTTTTGAATATCTCCTTCATACCTCATCTGTGGCCTTGATATTTTGTAAGTTCTTTGTGTGCATTATCATGATACTTTATAGATCCATGAGTGCTCATGGATGAGAAGCTCAACATGAGCCAGCAGCGTGCACTGTCAGCCCAGAAAGCCAACCGTATCCTGGGCTGCATCAAAAGAAGCGTGACCAGCAGGTCGTGGGAGGTGATTCTGCCCCTCTACTCTGC
>VZRU01000309.1:1941-65002 GCA_013398155.1 Pedionomus torquatus
AGGAACCTCTCGCACCCTGCCCAGGAGCTCAGCCCGCCGTCGGCCTTGTGAGGGGAAGCCTTGCCCAGCCCGAGGCCGGTGCCCGGCTCTCCATCTCGCAGTGCAGTGACCGCCGCCTTCGCCCCCGGGCTGCAGGCCGGTGGGTCATCCCCTCCGTGCCAGGAGCCTCTCGCAGGTCCGACCCGCTCCCACCAGCCGTGGCGGTATCAGCACCGCTTGCGCACTCCCTCCCTTCTGTCTGCAGCCTTATTTATCGAAACGTCCAAAGCGGAACATCATATTGCAGCTGCAGGGAGGATGACGCTCCCGGCGGGCAGCAGCCCTGGCACACATGCTGGTCTGGAGTTGGCTTTTTGCACGGCCGTGCGGTATCGAGCTGTCACCCCGCGTTGGCACCACTGACATCGCCAGCAGCTCCGCAGAGACGCGATGCAAAGGGTGCTCAGTGCCACGATGCCGCGCGTCTGCAGTTATCGCTGCTTTCAGCAAAAATTCGGAACAAGCAGCACCTCACAGCGTCAGACCTTGTTTTCTACACAAAAGCACTGGCTGACCGATGCAGCCTGCGGTCTGCTGCCCTTGGTGCAGGCCTCCTGTTCAGGTACCATCCTGCACTTCAAGTTTTGTTGAAAAAATGACAGCATATACCAAACGCTGATATAAAAGTTGCAGTGCCTGACTGATGGTCATCTGCATCTTAAATTGCAGTAGTTATTCAGTGGCTGGTGGGAACTATAAAAGTGATAAGGGTATTCTCCAAGAGGAATTTGATAACAGCATCCGTCGGAGCAGCCTTGGAACCAAAAAATGACTAGAGTGCCTTTGTGATTTCAGCAGAAATTAATTAAAATTTTACTTTTTAAAAAAATATCGTTTGCTTTGCTACTTGTTTTTTTTTCCTCATTTCTAGGCCTGTGCCATCCACAAGGTTTACAATTTCAGGCTTTAGTCAACGATCACAAGGGGTTAATTCAAAAATTGACACACACACTGGTACAAACAGCAAACATTGTCAAACTTTCAGAAAAAAAAAAAAGTAAAAAAAAAAAAAAATCAAGCTTGGCAAATAACAGACATAGGAATTTATTTTACCAGCTGTTAAAAGCCGCTGTCTGTAACACAGAGCCCAGCAGTTGCAAAAGTTTAAGGCAGGAAGTGAAGAAAGTGTTTTGAAACTTCTTGGATGATTTCTAGGCAGGCAAAATCTTGTGTGCCCCCTTCGCTGGACAAGAGCCAGGGCGCCAGGGTTAGCAAGTGCGCTCTTGCGAGAACTGTGGTAAAATCTCTGGTGACCACAGGTGTTTCTGCCTTGACTTTGCTAGCACAGCAGAGACACGCAGTCCTAGCGAGGAGGAAGTCGATACGATGGCTGCTCAATTAGAGGCCAAAATATCACAGTGATGAATGTTCTTTGTTCGGTACTGCGTGTGCTTATTTGTTCCTTCACGTGCTCTTGGTTGGGAAAAAAAATATAAATCTTTAACTTAAATTGGTTTTGATTAGAAGTGGGTTCTAAGGTAGCTTTCTGCACACAGAGGCAGGTGGCAAAGTCAGCCTCCTCCCTGTTCATGTTTTATTTTTATTCTAAGCAAACTGGGTTTGGTTTTGAGCAGACTGGCTGGGTAGCTTTCTAGTAAGTGGAACTTCAAAGTAGTGTGAGAATTGTGAGGGTGCTCAGAGGTCTCTTCAAGGATCAGGGCCAAGTTGTACTGGATGTCATGCAGACACACAAGGCACAGCACTTTCTTTGAACTGACAGTTTAACTTTTGTAGCAGTTAAATGTCTCTCAAATGTCTCTTCCAAAAATAGACTGGTGAAAAGATTTCAAGCTTCTACGGAGATTTAAAAACTTAAGCAAGGACAACTAATAAACGTAACACTGCTTGACAGCAAATACAGTTTTGAGATATTTGGAGTGCACTCTGCAGACATACGGTATTAGCAAAACTTTTGTTTGTTTTGGAACAAAGCCGGCTGAAAAACTTTTTAATTAAAAGTAGGGTTCCTCAATTATTTTTTTCCCCCCTGTGGTTTGCTGATTAAATACTTATGCTCTATCAATTCTTCTCTGATGTCCAGAATTCAGTGTGAGTATGTTTAGGCCAAATCCAACACATGCAAATTCTGCTCTCCTCCCACAGTCTCCCATTTGCTAATGATGAAAGTGCTACCACCGGCACGTATTCAACTACTGCCTCGGATGGAGGCATTAATCTTTGAGGGGACAGTTCAACTGACTAATGCAAAACATGAGTGGGGGAGGATCTGCTGCTGTGATTTACGATGGGTGGAGAAAAATATAAGCATCCGCCCAACTGTGGGAAACCTTTGAAAATTTTCTTGACATTCTTTTTTCTAATTCACATATGAAGGAAAGCAACAGACAACTGATAACCTGATGACTCACATGATACTCTTTTCTAACACCAGGTTTTAGTCAGTAGTCATAAATATGGCTGTTTCTACCTACCAGAATCACCAGGTGCTATCCTTACCTCTGGGATGCTGAGGTACAACATAATTATCATCATCTTAATCTCTGACATCACTTGTATGGAGAAGTATGAGGGAATTATGCAAGAACAAGTAAACTCAGAATAAAGATTTAGAATATAGACAGAATGGAGATTTCCATCTAAGGCTAAATTGTTCTCATCCTAGTCCAACCTGTGGAATAAATTATGTGTGTACCTTACCAGTAGCTCAAGGTGTGACTGAAGCTCCATAGGTACAACTGCACTAGTTTTAAGCAAGGTTACTCATTTACCAGTAACCGGGAGCAACACGGACTTCAACTTGGACTGCAAAGCCTGACTTGGAAGCTGGGTAGGTGCTCCAAGGACTGCTTGCTGCTGTGTGCACTTTGCTGTAGGGACCAGCGGTTCTGTGAACACTTACAGTCTACACTGACATACCTAGGAAGCAAGATGTACCTATTCGGCTGCATCTTCTAAGACAAGTGACATTTTACATTTGCTCCTATATAGGGGAAGCTTGTGTTCACATATCCCAGAGAATCTGGGCCAGGCGTATGACCCATTTCTGTTGCTGTTCTAGACAGTTTTGGCTACCACAGGCATCCTCTGTGGGCAAGGCAGCTGTCTTTCCCAAGATCCGAATGTTTTTTCTTCTCTGGTTCAGCAGCTCCATGCCGGTGTTCCCCACGCTGTCCCATGAGATGCCAGAAGCCTCACAGCGGCCACCCACAGAGTTGAAGCACCGTGTCTGGAAAGCGTGGGGGAATCCTTGGCCAGATACAATCGCAAAGAACAAGTTCTTTTCCTTGCTGTATACCTCTGTTTTGAAATCAATGTTCTGCTCGACAGAGAGGGAATCTCCAAGGCACTCCTCTGCAATCGTTTTATTGCAGCGGTTGCTTCACAGACAGAGGCACTAAGGGCCAGGACAAATCCGTGTTTCTGGAGGAAGGAAGATGCTGAACTATGAGGCTTGGGCACAGGAGCAAGATGTGACTGAACAAGTTACTGCACACAGACTGAGCCTTTTAATTGGCCACACATCGCCTCATTGCGTGAAACGAAAGCTTAAGCCTGAAGAGGAGCTGTAGCACAGTTGTAGGTAGTGCTGCTGCTGGGTGATTTATTTTCTTCTTTCAATGCTTGAAAGTTATTCTGGGTACTTTATAGCCAAAAAAGATGGACAGAGCAGCACAAGAGGAAAGATCAAGTATGGCTTGGTTTCAGAGTGTATCTGGATGAAGAGCAGACACTGTATTCCTGCGGTTTCAAAATCTTATTCAAATTCAGACGTGTTAAGACAGTTATGTGTCCGCTTTCCACAAACATCCCAAGAGCTGAGAGTAATCACCAGTATCTGGGCAGAGCCCACACTAACCTGAATGCTGGAATTTTTGCCAGATCCATTGGGAAGGAGCAAAAGAGCTGAATATGCAACGCTTGGCTGAAAATCAGTTTGGTGATAGAAATATGTGGAAGGTCTACAAATATCTGCAAATGATAAAAGTAAATATTAGCCTAGCGTTAATGAATTGAAGACAAGCTGCAAGCTGAATTTAATGGAAAATTAAAATTCCATCTTTTAATCATACCTATTTCAGATGCTTGTTAGTAGTTTAGATTCTGGCTCAGTTACAGTAAGACACAGATCACAGTAGAATTGCACCATAGTCCCACCAGGATAAGTGAGTTTTGAACACAGCACTGTTGAATAGGTGGATTAATTTGGTGCCCTGGAAACATCTGTAAACTTACAGCAGCGGTGTAAGTTACGTAAAGAGTATGTGCTCATACCTCACTGGGAATCTGCAGAAACAGCACTCCAACTCAGGTAAAATGCATTTATCTTAGGAAGGGAGTGATCCTCCGTTCACAACATCAGCTCTGGATGAGTGAAATTAGAGACACTCAGTGAAGTGACAGAGTGTACAGTCTGCTCCCCGCCTTCCACAGCCAACTGGCACACACAGCTGACTTTTAGGTGACACAAAGACTTTTAGGTGACATCTAAACATGGGATAACACAGCTAGAAAGGTTGGATATTTGAATCCTCAGAGCATTGAGGTTATTCAAATCCCAGGTACTGGAGCAGTATGGGACCCAGTCTCCTGTACAGGAGAGGAAAAATCATTTTCCATGCACTTCCATAGTCCTATCATATTACAGTCTGGATTTATTTACACTATGGGCCCCTTTATTGATTAATACTGTTGAGACATTTAACTAGCCACTCAATTATCCTGGCAGGCAAGGTCTGAGATGTTTTATTACCCTTCTCCCCACACACATACACGAGCTCACTGAACAGATTTTATGAATTATTGAAGGAGCTGTTTTAATGCACTCAGCAAGGTGCTCTGGCAAGGGGCTTCCTAGGTTCCCCTTGCTTTTTAATATCAGATGCATTTCAGCTGCTGGCAGAGGGCTCTGGGCACTAAAGGCTGTACTCGGTGTTCAAATCTGTTAGCGCTCACATCAAGGACCGTTACCTAACCTGCCTGTCAAGTGGCTGATTATATTAAAATGAGGTTTGCCAAATAAATAAGAGAGAGTCCACAAATCTCCACCAGAAGAATCTGATTTCAGGCTAATTGGAAGCTATTTCTTGCCAAAACACTGCTTGTCCATATATCAGCAAGTATCACCACACAGTTCCTTGTTAGATCTCTCTATCCTGGATGAGAACAGATCCACCCTCAGCCTCTTTCACATCTGCATACACAGCCCTATGCCACCCATAGGGCTCCTCACATCAGTCCTGGGGAAGCCAGGGTTTGTTGGGAGAGGACACAGGCTGCTGCTCAGCCAGTACCCTGATCCTCTGGGACCCCTCCAGTGCCCACTCAAGTCAACACAATTCCCTGCAGCAGCTCCAACAAGCTTCAGCACTAGCCCTTGCTTTGATGACCTCTGTGTTAAAAATAGCTACACACGTCACGGGGAGGGAGGAGGAGGAAGAGTGCCACATCCCTCATCTTTCACATCAATGAAGTCATAAGTTCAGGAGGCAAGAATAAGATTGCTCAGCATTCAGCCTGGGCTTCTGTCCAGATAGAGCAGGGTCAATGTGGGGTGAAGAGGGGGCATAACTCGTGTAGGGAAAACTTCTAGGTTTAAGGACAATCATCTTCTCTGGGAAAGAGCTGAAAATCATGAGGAGAAAGAACGACTCAGCCCAAGAAAGTCTATCCAAAGCAGTCCAGGTAGACAGTAAAGTCACATTTATCATCTGTTTTGACCTTCTGAAAAGCAGCCTTCCAAGAAAAATCACCTATGAAAGCTAAAATGTTAGAAGCCAGCGGTGACTTCCCAGAGCAGCCTGTATCTATGCTGTTATGAATCAGAGGCATCCTTGTTTTTCTTGCTCCAAGAGCTGCTCATCTGGGAGCAAGTTTAACACCAGCTCCTTACTGGCTGAAGGCAGAGAGCCACAGAAACATGAAAATAGCCACCTCCTCTTCTCTGACATGAACCTGGGAAGTGCTGAGACCTGTAATAGCTTAAAAAAAAAAAAAAAAAACCAAACACCAAAAACAAAACAAACAAACAAAAAAAACCAAACAACAACAAAAAATGGATTCTCGAGCATTTTTTCACAGCTGGGATTTGCTCCGCCAGCACCACTGCCCCTGAGGAGGGACAGCCAGAGCACATCTAGGCCCAGCTCATTCAGTGTGGTCACTTCCAGCAGGCTCTCAGCTTCACCTTGGGAAGGGACTGTTAATGAAACTCTCCTCTTTATGACTAAATGGCTTAGGGATGTCTACATTTTCAAGTAAATCAGTAGCAGGCATTGCTCCAGCCAAGGCCTTACTTATCCCATATAAAGCCAAGGCAGAAATTATAGTTTCCTTGATTTAAGTGCATATGTAAATAACAGCTGTAACAGTGAGGGATGTCCAGAGGAGATAGGAGAAGACATAACAAGCTTCAGCAGCAGTGAAGCTTTTCCTCCCCCAGATGGTTCAGGAGAGGAGCAGGCAGCAGAGCACCATCGCTGCTTGAGCCTTTCTGGGACAGGTTGGGAGAACATCTGGCAGGAAAAACACAGGCAAGGTCAAACCATGGCCTTGGATGAGCTACATTATATTTAGTTCTCTCCCCTTTCTGTGATTTGCCTTCAGTGTTTTGAGCAGAGGCTGAGAGTTTCTCTCCCTAAAAACCCAAGATGAGCAGTTCATTCTAACTCAGGCCTGGGAAGTTACCATTCTAGTCCCACTTCTATGGATATGAAGAGCAAACACTTGGGGGAAAAAAAAAGAAAAAAAAAAGAAAAAAACACACAAAAAAACCACCCACCAAATACTCGGGCTCTTCATCTGGTCCTGTTATCAACCAGCTTTTTCAACTGACAAGGACAAGCTGCCTCAGAGAAATGTAAGATTCAGCCGAGATGCACCCTGCAGCGAGTCTGGGCACTGCTGTCTGCAGCAGCTGGGACCTGTAGCTGCATTGCAACACTCCAAAGCAACCATCCCTTGTCCTTGCATGTTTCTAGGAATCCAGAGGGACAATTCTCCAGCACAGAAGCCTGCAGCTGTGAGTGACATGGAAGAAAAGTTTCCAGTGGAGCATCAGAGAAGTTTCTTTAGTTTTTACTGCATTCCAGCCCATTTTATTAAAACAAGGCAAAACCCACTGGTCTGCTAAGATGTCAGACCTGCCCATCTCTGTACTCCAGCATTTGTTGCCCCACAGCAAAGAGGAAGACCCAAGGGCAAGGAGCTAATGAAATGAGAGTTATTCTTAACCTGATTTTTTATTTCTTTCCTTCTTTTGCGTATCTGACCTCTCTGTTCCATGATTTCACATAGCAATTGCCCAGAAATGCAGTTTAGCTGAACAATTTGACTGGGATTGGAGGTATCTAACTGCTGACATTCTGCTGACAAATCAGAGATGCATTTCCAAGAGGTATTTAGGTAGTTAACTCCGCTAGATTGCCATCTCTTCCTTTCTGTCATTTGTGTCAATGGCAAGGTCCTTGAAGACTTAATTTCTCATAATTGTTTTTGTACTAGTTTGATTTTTAGTAGTGACTGTAGTACTGTTCTTGTTACATCCAATTAAAGATTAGAAATGTACACACCTCAACATTTGTCATTTGCCCTTAATCAAACACAACAAGGTACAGTCACTAATAAAAACAAACCAGGACAGAAAGCAAGAGGGAAAAGGCTAATCCTGGTTTTTGGAATTCTCTGCTCATAGCCAATGCTCTTCCCAGGGCTAGGCACAAGCTCCAGGAGCTGTTCTGCTCATAAGCCACGTTAACCCTAATGTTGCCTAGTAGAGGATTTCGGTTTTATCAGCACTACAAAATGTTGCAGGATGCGTTCGCCATGTGTATCCACGTACCAGGAAAACACCTGACCTGGCAGTACCGGACAGCAAGATCATCCAGAACTATGAGGGCTATGGAGTTTTCCCATGACTCTTGAAGTTGCAGTCAAATTTTCCATGACTCATCAATTAACCTAACAAAACCCAGAGGGAAGAAAAGCTATTGGGTCATTGGTTGACAAGAGTCTCTTAAAATGAACGTGGCATAATAAGCAGGATTCCAACATCCTCGAGAAACTTGTACAGAAGAGTTTTATCCACTCACTTATTACCAAGGGACCTCAGCTGAGGTTAAGTAATTAGGATGGGACACTTTTTGCAGCTTCAGGGCTTGAATAGCAACATTAATATAATCCAGTTACAGAAAGTATGACTGCATGCAACAAGCTATTAATACTAGCTTACATTTAAATGCAGTTCCACTTCATTCTATTGCAAATAAACAAAATTTATCACACAAATACATAGAAACTAGAACGTAGCCCTAAATGAACCACATGATAAAATACAGTAAACAAAGTTAACTGTCTTCCCCTTCTGCCAAAATGTTATGCACTTGCTTAACAGTGTAATACAAATAGTCTGACCCTGGACAGGGCATGGAAGGGGAATTTCCAGAGCATTTCCAGGGAGCATTCATGCTCCCTGCTTTCCAGTGAATTTCCTGGGAATCCCTGGGCACCTCTGCAACTACAAGATAATCATGCTGGTAAATCAAATAGTGTAGATAAGCCTCCCTAATCCCTCTCTGCCTCTGCTCTCGCTGTAACATAAGGTGAGGGGAGTCGCAGAGAGGATGAACTACATTAGGTATTGTGGGGCCAGCAATTGACTGCAGTAACAGAGGCCACAGAAGGGCCTGGGATGCTGCTTGGTGGAACAGGTATGAATTCCAGATGGGCACAAAGGGATTGGCAGTGAAAAGCCTGTCCACTGTGGGACTTAGAAGGAACAGAAAATGCCCCATTATTTTTAATTTGGCATTCAGTTCTTCTGAATCCTTCAAGGACTGAAGGCATCCCTTCACATATCTGGGATCCTAGTGGCTTGTTCGTATTCTCTTGTACAGACATAATAATACAGACCTAAGTCTAGGGAGCAATCCAATATATTTTTCATTTAAAACATCACAGGCAGTTTGGTTCAAATAATATGTATTGTATCATTCCTATGATACCGGTTAGGAGATCTTCTCCTTCAGAAGCTATATATGATGATTATTCTTCTGCCCATTTTTTCACTTTAGAGTTTAAATGGCATGTAGGGGAAAAAGAGGAACAGCGGATTTTTTTGAGACAACTTGTTTATTTTATATTTACATTATGTTATAGTTTATAAGACTAGGATTTGCTTAGCATAACTTCCCTCAGATTGCAGGGTTTATATTGAGAATCAGATTTTTCTGTTAACAATCTTAGTCTTTTAACTAATATAGTATCTTTTGTTAAAAGCTTCAGGCACTTCATAGTCCTTAGGTTGTATGTTATAAAATTAGGTTCAATCATTCTTAATTTAATGTCGCACTCCTGTAGGAGACTAGAGCCTCAGCCAGATGAAACAATTCCAATTATATTGGCTTGCTCCAGCATAGGATCTACCTGATGCCAGCTAACATGCCTAGGAAGAGGATCAACTTTGAAGACACGCGTAACCACTGTGACATCAGTTTAATGTGTCACAGGACACCAAATGAAGGCCATGCTAAAAAAAAAAAATAAATATCTGATACCTGTATGGGTTAAGGCACAGAAGGGCTACCCCTGTGACTCTGACACAGAATAAGCCATTGTACACAAGTAGGAAGCATGGCCATAGCAAGATGCACACTCATTTTCTCATGCGTGTATGTTCATTCTGATTATCACACTTCAGGGAGAGCTGGGAGGATTAAGTCTTTGTGGATTTTCTTACAGTGAGGTTCAGAGAAAGAATTCCCCATGTCTAAGTAGTATACCCCAACAGCACTGAATGAAATATAAAGAAAAAAACAAAAACCCAGAAACAAACAAAACACAAACTTTACCAGTTACTCCAAGTCAGGACTGTCACTGAGGGTGAGAATTCCCTCCCCCAGACCCACCCACATCAAACCAACCTGCCTAATTTGATCAGAAAAATTATTTGTGGTTGGGTTCATTTAGAAAGACCGTAGACAAATGGGCCCTGGAGCAAATTATACCATTTTAACAACTTAAGTATACTCTTATCTGAATCATAGAGGATCTGTTGTTACACAATGAGTCAAGTGTCCTCCTTGTAATCATTCAGCCAGTTCCCCCATGCTACAGAGGAGGCACATGCCATCTACATCCCACGGGACATGTCCTGCCTCTCCCTGGCTGTCAGCACAGCATCAGCTGTGTCAGGGCATCACTATGCATTGCAGCAGCAGTCAGTTATTTACCATCCCTGCCAACAGGTCCTGAACAGCACACCATATTCTGGATTTAGGCTAGCCATTCATTGCCTTTCCTCACTACAGCCCTTGCCAACTCTTTGGCTTTAGAGAGCAGACTTGCCAACGCCAGGCTATTTCAGTACAAACACCACCTCACTTCAGTGCCAGAGGTTCCAAGCAGGAACGAAGAACCACTGGGCTGCTAGACCCAGCTGGGCAGCCAGAATGCTCTTTCCAATTACTTCTGGCAGGGGAGAAGACATGAAAGTTTTCAGGAGAACATTAATAATGAAGGTGCTCCAGGTTCTCCAGTGTACAGTGATTAAAGCCAGCATTAAACCTATTCTGTGACTACAAAAAATGACTGGCTTACACATTTTACACACTGACTTACATAAGATCTGCTTGTTTTTCCCCCCTGCTTTCTCCTGTTATCTGAGGAAGCAAGGCCTCTTAGCTCTTTACCCACTAACTTCATTAAAGTATAATACCTCTTATCGTGCAGCTCATTGTAACAGGTCTGCTGTGTACATGTGTTTTCCAGGAAGTTTCCAACAGCATTCCTTGTCCCTTTTACAACTGTTATCAATCAACTGTTTTTAAACAGACAGTGATACATCCATACCTTCTGTTTTAAACCCGTATTTCATTTATCCTGAAAAAGAAAATAGGTTTGGCAAAATTATCTCCTTGTGCCCTTGACCTCTACCCACTGCCAGTGCTGAAGACCCAAGGGCAATAGAGGATTTAGCCCTTTGCTACCCACTCCTCAAAAAGCGTCAGGCTACACTAATACATTGAATTTAAGCATTTCTAATGCGGACAAGATACCACCTACCCACTTTCTACTCGCTGTTTGGAATAGCTACATTCTAATACCTACTTTTATTACAGCCCCAGGAGGCGTGATTGTTGAGTGTCAGGCTGAGCCTAGAAACAAAACAGAACAGAGCACTTAGAGAAGCAGGCTACTGGGAGATTCTTCAGCCTTACATGATCTCAGAATTGACTTAAGTAAGAAGGAGGGAGCTTAACTAGCCTGCCAAAATGGATCTATTTGGAAATACAGACAGCAGCTGAAGCAGACTCAAACAGTGCTTCTTCTCTGTTGCGTATAACTAATAGGACAAAAAAAAAGAAGCCATAAAAAGCTTCATCTCTGGCAATAGTGGTTTTGGTTTGGTTTTGTTTTTGTCTGAAGCTCTTGAGATTTTTTTATCATTTTTCAGTTACCTAAAGTAGAGATGATTTACCTTTGTGTTACAATATTAGGGGAGTACTGCCTGCTATGTAAGAATGAGACACTTGAGATATCTTCTAACATACAGCACAAAGAGAAGGTAATTATAGAAGGTATTTAAGCCTGAAGAGTCAGTTCTTTAAGTTTCAGGGCTAATGAGTACCTGATAAGAAATTTCTGAGCCAGAAAAACACATGGTGGGACTAATGGAAAATCCCAAATTAACTTGGGATGGCAATCAAAATTTGTCAAGCACATGAAGTTACCCAGTACAGATGGATGCCAGGAAATGTCAGCAGCACTATGAAATTCTGGGCATAATAGAAGATCCAAATACAGAGAAAGAGACCAAAAACAGGAGAGGAAAAAGAAAGAAAGGTAGAATTCACAAAAAACAGCACATGATGATCTCCCAACTTGGACTATTGACGCATGCCACCTGGTCAGAGATCAAGCCCTGCCACAGATTACATCATTTTTGAAGGAATTGGCAAAAACTACTGACATATCCAACAAAATCCCCAACCCAAACAAAGCAAGGAGACATTCCCAGGTCATTTTACAGCCAAAGTGTCATCAACACAACATCCCTGTCCCTCTGAACTGAGCCAGGTGGAGCACAAACTCTGCTCCAGGGCAGAAATATCCACCCTTTCTTCCTCTGCGGTGGAGCCCTGCTCTTGAACCAGCACCCTGAGCTGCACAGAGCCAAGCAGACCCCACAAGACAGAGCAGTATGGGCTTCCTCAGGATTTTTTTTTTTTGAACTGCAGATGTTCAGCTCATGAATACCTTGCACAACTCTTATTTTAATATGACAGGAGGAAGAAAAAAATTGTCTCAGTCATTGCCCTGATGTCTACTTACCTTGTGCTTCTGTGTTAAGACAGAATTTAACCTACATGATATTTCTGTGTTGCTGTAACCAGAGCATTGGATGGTTGTGCTCCCTGCGATGCTTTGCTATGATCTGGCATGTGAAATGCCATAAAGCTGGATTATGCCTTTCCTTTCTTTATCCCCTGAGTTTTGAACAGAGCCAGTGACACCAAACCAGCTTATTTACTGTGCTAGCTCCTGCCTGGGGCCGTTTCAGCAGTCTGCTCCTGGCTTTGCTAAGTGCTGAATACCGATATCCCAGATACCAATAAGTTAATTAATTTGTTAACAAACATCTTTGGCTTCTTGATCAGCTCAGCCAAAAGGAAATAAGAGCTCCAGCCCTAGAGAAAGCCAGGTCTCCATGTGGCTTCGAGCCTGGGACTTTCCAGAGAAAGGCGGCTCTGAAATACTTGCATACAGACTGCCAGCTTGCATCCTGGGCACTGGGACACAAACCAGTAACGTTGCTCCGAAGTTCATGGGTGAAAATGCTGTGCTGTGTGAAACCACACACAAGGACCAGACATGGGGAAAGTCTGATGATCCTTTCAGTTTGTTTTGAGGAGGGGATTGGGCGTGGGATTTTTTTTTTTTTTTTAGGCATTTCCCACCCACCCCCTGCAAGTTGAAATCCAGCTGTTAAGCGTAGGTGTTTCATCTTATTGAGGTTGTGAAGCTGGAGCCAGAACGGTGGAAATGCTGCGCTCAGCACCGAAGGACTCTGCTGAAGCCCATCATTTATCGCCTGAATGGAAAGAGTAACAACCCAACACAAATATTTGAGCTTCTCTTTGTTCCTGGCAGGACTCTCAGAGCATACACGCGAGCAGATTGCTTTTGTTTTTGCTAGGATGGGAGCAGCAATGGAGACAGAGCTGGGTATGAGCCGAATCCAGCGCACAGGTGAATTCTGTTCCCAGGGCCGTGCCTACGTGCGCAGGGCTGGAGCACCAGCACACGTCATTTTATCAAGGCAGGGCAAGCTGGTTCCTGGAGCCTAATCCAGGGTATAGATCAAGGACTGTTGTTGATCATGAAGAGCACCACAGGATGGAAACTCCAGCAGGTAAACCCTCTGCCCATGAGGACATGAGCAGAACTGAACCAACCCCAAAAAGAGCACAGATTTGAGCAAAAACCCAAGGGGTCCAAACCTGGACCTTACTCAAAACCTGTCACATCCCACTTGACCAGAGCAAAGCATTTACCATATGAACGCCTTCAAAATAATGGCATTTTCCTGCCCCTATGCCAGAACAACTGCAGGACCACTGGAAAGTTCAATGTGACTCCAGCTGCATGACCCCACAGTTGCTGCCCACCTCCCCCCNTGTTTGAAGTCTAAATACGTAGCCCAGCTGTTGTAGGATGAGTTTGGCTTTTTAAGTAGCTACAGCATGGTCACACCTTGTGTTTGGTGCTGTGGTAACTAATGTAAGTTGTTCCCCCATCCTCCGAAAGCACAGGAGTGGGAGATTAGAGGCCCCCACCACCTGTGGACCAAGAGGCCATGAGCAGACTTAGTCTCACCGATAGCACTGGTGCAATTAAATTAAAACAGTCTGTGGAAAAACAAACAGCCCATTGTTGGATAGGCCTAGTTCCCTGGCTCACAGCCCAAGGCGGGAGAGCGTTGAGCAAAGGAGTCAGAGGACAACCCTTGAGTCAAACACCCACCACAAAGGTTGGAGGCCAGTGACCCTCATGTGCACAGCAGATCAGAACTGAGCTGAGGAGCACCAGTGAAGGCACCATCTCCCCAGCTGGCCTGCTCTCCCACCCTCCCTCCTGGCACTGGTTTCACCAACCATCACAAGTCTCCAGTATGAATCCCTAATGACATAACTGCTAATCAATATAAAAGGCAGGAGCAGAATTCAGTTCTAATATTTCTCCTACTGCTCACCCTGCCCTAATTCAGCATGGTCTGCTAAATACTGCATTTAGACTTCTGCTCTGGCATTAAAAATAAATTAGATCTGCTCTGCATTCATGGTTTCAAAAGGAAAGAAGCGAAGGAGAAAGTCCAATAGCAACATGGGCTCAGCCAAGCACAGCAGCTGCACAAACCATTTTTCTACTGCAGCTCAGCTGCTGCTGCAGTGCTGGGAACAGCAGCCCAAAGCACCAGCCTTCAAAAGTTTGGCGCTATGATGGATATTCACTGATATGCGTTTGAATTATTTCCTAACATTTATCAGAGCTCCTCACATCCATCTATGCCAAAGTGCTTCAGAAGCTGGGTTCAAATGAGGAGAGACCTGGGCAGAGAACAATATCGTGCTTTCTGTCTGCTATCTGTGACAGGATTACTCCCCTGGGCACACCTGCCCTGTCCAAACAGAGCTGCGATAGTGGGCACATAAACACATGCACCTTACAAGGCCAGGCTGGCGGGCACACAGCTCTGCCATTTGGTGGAGGCAGTTGGCAAATATTTTTGCTTGCCCTTAGCGACACAAACAAGCAAGTAGAAAGTACAGTTAAATTAAAACTCAGAGCCTTAATTGTGTTTGCAAGGCTCAGGAGAGCATTTCCTATGCTTTGGGAGCACAGCAAAGAGGGATTATTCTTAGGAGCTGGTAAAGCAGCCCCTTCAGGTGTTTGTAAAGCCCTTTTCTCTTGGCAGGCTCCTGTTGGGACCCAAGGAGACAGAAGTGATGAAGGGATCAACATCTCCTGGCAAGTACTTGCTGAGTCAGCCTGTATCAGTCCTCAGATACTCACAGGGGGGAGAGACGTTGTCCTTGAATGGCTTTGCCCAGGACCTGTGGAGGTGCCAGGTCACGCTGCTGCAGTCCCCTCGCCCTACCCACACCAGAGGGGCAAGGCACAAAGCCCTGCACCTACAGTTCTGTGGGACACAGGGAGGGAAGCCTTCGCTGGCTCCCAGCAGGGTGGGTAAAGGTAAATAAACAGATTGCCTTTGGCTGCATAGGGAAGAGCCTTTCACTTCGCTCATGAAAAACGGCTCATGCCAGTGGAGGAGAAGCACTGGGGCCACCCCCCTTTGCAGCAACAAGCAGAACGCCACAAGTTTCGATGCAGATCACAGCGGGACATTTGATTGATGAGCCATACTTCAGAGCTGCCGTGACAGAGCAAAGTTCTTCCATTACGTCACTGCTACCTTGCCTGACCCAAGGGTTAAGAATAACAATCCACTGCCTCATGCTGCCAGAATGAAGCTATTTAGAGGCAGGCTTCCTAGGGCAGACATGAGCTTGCTGCCCTGCCAGGCTCACAGGGAGAAGGGCTTTGGGAGGTAGGGCCCATCAGTACCCCCGAGGGAGATGGAGGCCAGCAGGGACATGACTTCGTTCTGCTAAGTGCAAGGGGTGCCAAGTGCTTGGCATGTGCTGTGCAAAATAGGATTAGCGTGGACCCCGCGAAGCTCTACTAGCCCAAGCATGGCTTTTGCTTAGGGGGTTTCTGATCTCACTTGTTTATCCTGGTTATACACAATCATGAAAGCCTTTCAGAGCCAACAGAGATGAAGGAAGTGCATTCCTGATGAGCTGCTCCCTCCCGAGTCAGTCCCCTCCCTTTCAGGGCAAGATTCTGCAGCCTACACAAGGCATTGTGTCTCTTCTGAGACTAGGGTAGGATCCATGTCCTGGTTTTGGACAAGACCTACCACAAGCTGCACTCACACAACAAGGGCAGTCCAGAGTCTCTTCTCACATCCCCCATGACAGAAGGGGGGACTTAAGGGAGATTGGGCATGGGAGCACCGTGCAACCTCTTCTTGAGTGCTAGAAATGCACTCTCCTCCCTGGGAAGTCAAATATCTGCACCCCCCTGAGGCACAGGGTTGGGAAAAGCTGGAATTTGCTTTACTTGCAGGGGTACCTGAGGAGAAAGGGGTAGGTGAGCACCTAGAATTAACAGCTGAACTGCTCCACCCTTTCATTGTTTCCTTACACACATAGTCACTGCAGCCCAGGCACTCTGCGGCTGCCCAGCAGGCACATCTGGACAGATGTTTGACATCTATCAAATCCCATCATGCATATCTCCCTGCTGTAGATGCTCCCAGGTTACTCTAGTCCCACTTTCTCTCAATTTCATATTCCCAGGTCAGACTATTGAAGATTCAGCAAATACTTGGGGTTTCTGAGCCTCATGACCCTGGTCTGGGTTCACGTGATCCTCTAATGGGCAGTGGCCACCCATTATACAGAGATACGAGGAGCTCTCTAACCACTGGTGCCTGCAGAGCTACAGGATCTTCTTTCCCAAGAGCCTGACCTGTGCATTTTTGCAATGAGGAGGGAGAACTTCACAGCATCAGATGAAGGAAAAAAGAATGAGCACAGCAGTGGAAAAAGGGAGGGTGAAAGCAGATAATTGCTGTAAAACACCGAGCCCTTTGCTTCTGCATGCTCAGGAAATTAGAGCAGTTAAGAGCCCGAGCTGAGCATTAGTGATGACATTTCAGATAAGTTCATGCAAATAAGCAAGGTAAAGAGTTACCACCACTCATGTGGAAGCCTCTCTATGAGCTCTGCTCAGAGGCAGGGTTCCAAGGCAGGATCACGGCTTTGTCACAACAAGCTCTCATTGGCCACAGTTTCTTCATTACCTGGCAACTGTGACAACAAGTAAACCCATCCCACGGCGAAGGAGCTGATGTGTGCAGTGTGTGGCCGTCATCCAAGTAAACATGAAGTAGCAGAGCGAGTCCCCAGAAGTGGAGGAGTTGCAGGAAGCGAGATGGCCATGGTGCTTTAAGGCAGCTGATAATGGGCAATTGCAATATGAAGACCACCCAACACGATAATTTTCTATTCCCCAGACAAACTATTCCCCAGCTTCAGATCCAGAATAACCATCAATTTCTCAGGCTGAGAAGAGGAAGGACACATTGTCACTGAATTGCCCTATAATCACCAAGCTCCCTGCCCTGCTCCACAGGGAAAGCATGCCAGGGGCCCTCCTGGCTCAGCTATTTCTATAGTACAGATGGAGTGGGAAGGAAAATAAGACATTTCCATACTTTGAAGTTTAATGAAGGGGCCCTGCATGCAGCCAGGCTTCTACAATCCTCACCTGTGCTCCCCCCCAAAGCCTTCCTCTTATTCCAACAGAAAACAGCCCAAATGTCTGATGTGGAGCAAGAGGTCCTCTTGCTCCTAAGGTTTCCAGCTGCACAACAAATTGGCTTGGCTTGTCAGCTGTGGGGTGGGAAGGCCTTTCCCAAGGATATGAAGACCAAAGACAAGCTGCCACAGCCCAAACAGCACAACCCATAAATATTGACATGGTTCCTTGGGAAGCTTGTGAAGTCTTGTCTTCACCACAACAAAGTGGCCCTGTTCTCAATGCAGCTCTTCCCCTGCCAAACCATGCTTGCTGAAAGCTGCTCGGAGCAGACTAATCACTGTCCCAGCAAAAGCGAGGCCTGGGTCTCATTTTATTTGACTGGTTTGGATGTGCAAACCCAAAGCCCTTTAAAAAAAAAAAAAAAAAAAAAAAAGAGAAATCAAGATCCTTCCATACCATTGAGAAATAAGCCCACCGGAGCTGGCAACCTAGTGCTGAGTTACAGTTTCACTGCTGACAGGACCATAAATCCCAGAGGTTTGGGGTTTGTTGTTTTAAACCAGGGACCAGAAATTTGGGTGGAGGAAAGGGAAGGGCTCTGGCAGCTCTTGTAGTAATTTTGTTAGTGCCATGAGGTCAGTAATCACTCGTACTCCAAAAGATCTAGAGGCAGCCTATTTGCTTCCCCATTTACAGCCCTAGCACACGCCTACAGAAATCTTCCACATACCATCCAGCTTTAATAGCCTCTCCTATTCTTAGTCCAAGCTGGTCTTCTTATAGACTGTTACTCAGTTACATGCTCCCTGTTTTTGGCTGTCCTAGATCACTCCCCTGTTGCAGCCTCACGAGGCCAGCCAACTCCCCCTGTCTAGAAATTTCAGGGAAAAGCAAGTAAGTGATCCACAGCACTGAGCTTACCAGGAACTGCTGGAACATGGAGAGCCAGGACAAGTCCCCTTTCTCTGGGCAAAACACCCCTTAGGCTTGCTTCTACTGCTTACAGCAGCATAAGGCTCAGCCCCAGCTCACACACCACACTCACCTGACCGACGAGATGGAAAACACAAGGTGGTAGGAGCTGGAGGCAGCTCTGGTATGTGTCATCTCCTAAAATGCCATCTGAGAAACAAAAGACAGCTTCATCTCCAGGAGCTACAGCAAAGCAGGAAGGTTTCAGCAGCAGGTACCCACCTGCTGATATAGGGCATCATCCAGAGCAGCTGCTACCTGGCTGAGCTATGGGGCTGTCCTGGCCCACAGCTGTGCAAGGGCATTTTGTGATTAAACAGGGGGTTGAGAAGAGAAACATCATTCTTAGTAAAGCAGAAAGTCCCATTTTAGAAAAGCCTTCTGGGGTAAGGGTTGTCAGTCTTCCCCTCAGCTATAAAGGGGATATGGGAGGCAGGAACCTCTTAGAGCACACATGCCTGTCTTTATGTGAATCAGCAAGTAAAGATGAGTCTCTTCTCAATAACTGTTTTGTGTTTCTCAAGCTGTTAACTCCCAGATCTTGCCTGAGATTTCTTGTTATTCATTTATATTTTTTAACTCTAGGTATTGCTGTGGCTTTGTCATTTGAAAACTGTTCCTGTCTACTTTAGTCTTTTACTTTTTCATTCTGCTTTTCTTTCTGGTAGCAAAACAGAAAAGGCCTTGAAGGCAGGCTGAGCCTGGAGATGGGTGGGAACAAGAGCCAGGAAAAACCTTGACTGGGGCCCTGGAGCCAACCCCAACAATCATAGCTGCCATAAACTCACACTTCCAGCTCTAAATCCTCATGGGTTCAGATGGCCAGTGCCCTCTCTTTAACTTCCCATCCCTCCTATTACATAGGAGAAGAATTTAAACTCTGAAGTGACCTCACAAAACCATCTGAGAATTTAAACAGTTGGAAAATATCCAGAGTGGGCAATACGCAACAGGAATATGATGCTCAGGTTATTTTTTCAGAGGGTGGAGCTGGCTTTTCCAGCTAAGACTAAGGATGTTGTTCTGGAGGGGAGCTGGCCCAGGGATTCCGGGTAGGACTGGAGGAATCCAGGCACAGGGATGGTACCAGGCAGTCTGGCAGCAGAGCATCAGCAACATTTTGGTGTACAGAGACAGCAATTATATGTTACATTCTTATTTTCAAGCTGCTAGGGATCCCAACTGTGCCCCTGCAGGCAGCGTTCTCGGGGTTGGAAGCAGTGCCAGCGGCTGGCTCTGCTGGTCTCCAGGACCCGGCTGTAGCCTCCAGCTTCCTCTGGGCCCCAGGAGAGGGGTTTGCAGCCCTGGCAGTAGTCCTGCCCCCAGCTCACCCATGGGTTTGCTGTTCCTTGGCTCTGCACCCACTCAGCCCCTCTCAAGAGACAGTGCCCATCTGCCGCGCACCCAGAAGAACATGTGATGAGTCTGGCTTTAGGGAAAAACTCAAGAAAATAAAATAAATTCCCCAAGTGCTAGATTCGTGCTGTGGTTTGCACCTCTTGCCTTATCCTAAGAGCGAACTGCAAATGCGGTGGGAACTGGCTGGAGATTTCCGAACACACTGCGACCAGAGGCACCATGGGAACCTCAGGTGCCAGAGCCCCCACCCTGCTGGACACGGGGCTCTCTCTGCTTTGAAACTGCATGGGACTGCTGTGTCCCCATGGGGGAACAGTGCAGCCCCTGGAGCATCAGGGTGTGCTCTGTAATGGGGTCTGTGTGGTGTGGAAATCTGCTCCTGATGTCCCAGCCCAGCCAGCTCCACACTGAAATGGTGACCTCGATGGGAAATGCTCCGGCTCCCATTTCCATCCTGGGAGGGCTCGAGTCTTCTGCGGTCACATCCACAGCTGGTGCAGGGTGACTTTGCAGGGCAATGGCCACACAAGCCACATATCCAGAAGAGACAGCAGCGTTTCTCCATCCTCCCCGAGGGTTGTCCAGCAGCAGTGGAACCCTGATTCCTGCTCCATTTTCAATCATAAAAATGCTTACTTTGAAGTAGAGAGAGGCACATTGAAAGCCTTTCCACAGGCTTTATTTCTAAATCACAGTCACCCCATGTTAAATAAAACTAATTTATTTTGACATCCCATTAGTGTGAGTCCCAGCACCGCTGTGACCAGTATGGTTCTTGTCACCACAACAGCCTCGTTGATTGGGCTGGGGAAGCCATAGAAGCAGTACTAGTTGCATCCCTGCCTCCTCAGGTCTTTCAGGTGCAGCTTCTGGATACTTCTTTTGTGGAGGAAGAGTTTTTTTTTAAAAAAAAAAAAGAAGAAAAAGAGGAAAAAAGAGGAGGTGTCTTCCTCAAGATGCTGTGCTCCTACCTCCCCTCATCTCCAAGGGAATATATGACATGCTGACATTCATGCAGCATCACCCCAATTGGACTAAAAGCAACATCTTCTTGACTCGAGATGGGAGAGGAAGAAAATCAATATGACCTGAAGGAAAATCCTCTCTCCCATGACAGCAACCCCCAGTACTCTGTCCCTGCAGCCCCTGTTCAGCCCAGCAGGCAGACATAGGATGGGGAACTACTTTTAGCAGATCAAGGCCAATGAAATGAGAGCACCAAAGCCAGCTTTACACAGCAGAGGGAGCTGCTATACATGAAGTTTTTTGGTCTGTATGGTCTTTTTTTAAAGGACATTTAATGATTTAATGGGAGGTTTCCATGGACTCATGCTGTAATCACACTGAAATCACACTGTAGCACATAGCCCTGAAAACAGCAGCACCCTGTGAATGATTCAGAATATTTAAAAAATGCACACAGCAGAGAGGGACACTCAAGGTTACCCTTTTTCTCTATCAGGAGGCACCTGTGCACTTCTGCTGTGCTTTGCCACAGAGGACGTCGCATTATGCCCAGCCCCATGGCGTGCCCTGGCTGGCACCAGGACCAGAGGAGCAGCCTCGGGTTCCACAGTGACACTGCCTGCGTGACGTTTCCCCCAGGACTGGCCCTGGTGGAGGCAGTAAGAGACACTTCTGTAGGAGCTTTACAGAAGCAAGTCAAGAGAGGAACAGTGTGTCCCAGTGGCTGCCACCTATTTCTCTCCTTTAATAGCCCTTGACAACACGAGACTGGAGAACCCTGGCCTTCCTGACGTCTCTCGCTTGCAGTTCCTTCCATAATAACACAGACCCATTGGAGTGAATTCAGAGGGGGACCACAAGGATACTCCGAGGGATGGAGCACCTCTGCTGTGAGGACAGGATGAGAGAGTTGGGGTTATTCATCCTAGAAAAGAGAAGGCTCCATGGAGCCCTAAAGGGACTACGGGAAAGATAGGGAGGGATTCTTATCAGGGAGTGGAGTGATAATACAAAGGTTAATGGCTTTAAACTGAAAGAGGGGAAATTTAGGTTAATAAATATTAGGAGAAATTCTTTACTCTGCAAGTGATGAGACACTGGCCCAGGTTGCCCAGAGAGGCTGTGGCTGCCCCATCCCTGGAGGCATTCAAGGCCAGGTTGGATGGGGCTTGGAAGCAACCCGGTCTAGCAGGAGGTGTCCCTGCCCACGGCCAGGGGTCTGGAACCAGATGATCATAAAGGTTTCTTCCAACTCTAACCATTCTATGATTCTATGATTCCTAGCTTAGGTTCTCATTCACCTTTTTCAAGGACTCTCAGATGCCCAGATTATGCTGCAGGAAATGGATTACCAGTGGGAAAAAAAACCAGGAACATCCTAATGCACCACTTGGCCTTGCTTCTGTCACTCCAAACTCCTGGCAGAGGCAACCAGAAGTATTTGCGGCTGTGCAGCATCCCACCCTGCTCTGGCCTATGCTCTGCAGTGCAGCTGGGTAGGACAGAGTCCTACAGGTGAATGTGATATGTCGTGATCCCTCCCAAAACATAAGAAAACTAACCTGAAACGGAACTCCAAGAGCAGGAGTTCATGTACAGAGATTAGGCTGGGGCAGTGGGCATAACTGTATCTCGTTTGGCTGCACGCAGCAAGGTGGCTCCCAAGCATCAGTAGTCAGCACCTTACTGCAGGTGGCAGGCTTGGTCTGGCAGAGGACTGGGAAATCTCTGTAGGCAGCCAAGGTTTATTAGAGAAATTGTTAAATCCAAGTGACTTGGATGCAAAGATAAGCTGCACTGCCCTCTGCAAGGCAAAGGGGTTTCTGACCCGTAGAAACTGATACGGGTTACCGAGACATCAGTGACCACAGCAGTTTTGACAGTAAAATGATCACCTTGCAGTTAACCTTAGTGGAGTCAAAGTTTCTTTCTAGCTAGTACATCCAATAGGATGTGTACATTGCATCAGCACAGAACTACTGCCTCGTGCCTATGGCCCGCTTCCTTTCCTCCGGGATGATGCCATCTGTCTCAGCAGCATCTCTTCTGTTCCCATTCAATCACAGCAGCTTTTCCCTCCCTTGTTTGCTGTGTTTAATCATCCAAAGCAACACATCTCTACGGAACATTTCTAAATTCAATGTTAGGCTGCTCTCATTTTTAACTGGATGGGGAAATAAGAAGGTGCAGAACTCAAAATCTGTTATTAGACCTTTAAACTAAAATTAAAAAGAAAAGAAAAACAAAAAATCGCTGTTCGTTTCTCATGGAGAATTCAAACGCTTCACTGGCATGTTCCTAGGAATGTTTTTCTGCTTGCAACAGTTTGCATCATGGGATTATATCTGCCTCCCCTCCCTGCAACGCCACGGGGTTGTCTCGTCGGTGGGATGAGATGTCATAGGGATGCACACATCAGCGCTGCTGTCCACACGCTCGTCAGCACAAGGCTGGCCGACAGTCTGAGCACGGGGCAAGCCCAGAGGGATGGGGAAGCTGAGGTGCAGGAGCAGACCTCATAGCCGTTTTCTGAGCGGCTCTCGTCATGCTGCCCCGGTTTGGAGCGTGCCCCAGTCCTGCTGCTCCCAGCCGCTTCTGGGGCGTCAGACTGCATGTCGCTGCACACCAGCCAGTCTCTCGCGATGGACTGGGGGTAGCCAGGCTGGGCCTCCAGGTCACTGTCCAGCACTTTCCAGTACTCCTTGCCCCTGAAGAAGTAACTTGCACCTGCGAAGAGACGAAAACCCAAAGGCAAAATGAGCAGCAGTGACCACTCTCTCAGAGGAGCACTTGGAGCAGCAGAGGAGCCCTCCCACCCCAGCTGAGCCCTGGGGAGCAGAGGCAGATGTGATACCACTGCCTGTTGCCAGCACCCTCATTCACCAGCGGAGCACAGTGGCTGCTGGCGGGATGCTTCAGAAGATTATGCCCGGCCAGGATGTCTCACACCAGCCAGGAGGCAGGTGGTGAGATGTCAGCTCTTCCATGGTGGGTCCATGACATCCCCCTGGTACTGAGAGTGTACAGGGTAAAAGCCCTAGTAAGTCCACGTCTGGGCACACCACGCGCATCTCTCTGTGGCCATCAGTGGACAGTCTTGTAACAAGGCATGTGAAGGTTGAAGACCTGGGGTGTTGGTGCTATCCCTGGGCTCAGATAAGCAGCCTGAGCCTGCCAGGGCCCTGGGAACCTTTCACTCTTGGGTGCATTTTTCCCCACTCTGGACTGGGGAGCTGTCAATTCTCTAAGCAGGCCCCACGCTCACAGAGGACTCCTACCCATGTGAGCAGCCAGTCGCTCTCAACAGCTTCAGGAATTCAGTTTGAAAAGCCTCTGGAAGTGTCCCTCCCTTCTGCCTGGTTTATTGGCTGCTATTACACTATTAGGTTGCCAGTAAATAAAACCTGGAAGTGCCACTTCACTGTGAGCGAACGGCTGGTTTTAAACATCTCCTGTGACAAAATTTTTGTGGCCTTTTCAGGGAGAAGAAATCACTGAGAATTCTCACCCCCAGAAAATAAGTCATAACTTTGGGGAAGACAGCTCCTTTAAAAATATTTCTGTCCACATCCTCTTGGTATCTAGCTAAAAATCCAGACAACAAACTCAGTGAAAAGCAAACCAGCACGTATTAGGATACAAATCACTGCAAAACAACATCAACTGTGTTCTTTTAATAAAAACAAATTATTAGTCCCTCAGGATATTTTTGTTGCCTGCTAGAAATGACAAAGTCTTTTAGTGAGCCACACAGGGAGCTCTGGCTGGAAGCCTACCTCCATCTTCAGCTTTCAGACACCAGGAACTGCCGTCCCATCTGGGGCTGAGCAGTTTATGGCAGCAGGCACAGTAGAAGGGGCTATAGCTCAACAGCAAATGAGGCACTGATTTCTTTTCTTTTCTTTTCTTGTTTGTTTTTTCTGAACTGACACATACACTCACCATCTGACCACCTCATAGCATCATCTAAAGGGCTTGGTATTCCCTTCCACAGGAGGGTCTCTGAAGGGTACCCGGGATCCATCCTCCGCTCATGGTCATCATAGCGCCAGTAGAGATTGTCCTTAAAGAAATAAGTCTTGTCATTGTGGGCCCAGGAGAAAGCGGCATCGATTCCTCCCAGTGGCAGACCAAAGTCTGAGATTGGCCGTGGGTATCCTTCCTCCACGTTATTGTCTTTGAAGACCCAGTATCTGTCTCCTGCAGAAAGGAAAAAAGCACAGAGCAAAATCACATTTGTTTCACAGCCAAAACCAGCATTCCCCCACAGATGAGCTGATGTTTCATTATCTGTTGCCGTGACAATCCTCAGGACTGAGCTCTTGACATTGAAGGATGCGGATGGGAAGGCAGCAGCCTGGTGGGGAGCCTCAATCTTTGAGGTTGCTTTTTTTGTGTGTGTCAGGCTCTCCACAGAGCATAGCCCTGCTTCCCTTCTGAATGCCTGCAGGTGTGATGGTCCTGGGACATGAACGTGACAACAGCACTGGTACTGTTGTCACTTTATGCATTTGATGGTGGCATTTGGGTTTCCGCCCCTTTGATTTCTACCTGAGATCCAGCTGCAAGAAACAGAAAGGTACATGCAGCTTTTGTGGGCAAATTGGACACTATCTGCCTGTTATTTGACTCCTAAGAAGCAAAGCATAGTCCCGCTGTGGAAGAGAAATCACCACACATTTTTGAGCCAGACAGGCTGAGGGATCTCTGGATTTTAAGGGCTACACAAAGGATGTACAGGGGCAGGACAAATCTGATCTGAGCATCTCACTGCTTGCCAAGTGGCCTACAAAGCTATCACCCAGCCCCACCCTGGGCAGGACAGAACTGTCAATGTGGGGAGTTTTTCTGGTAAAAATGAAGCATGACATGACTGGCCCATGGGCTGTGGCAGAACAAGAAAATGAATGCAGGTCTCTCAATTTCTATGTGATACTCTAAGTGTGCGGATGGTCTTTCTGCTTGTACAATGTCTCTTTGGGAACCTGCAGTGTCCTTTTTGGTATCACATAACCGATTTTAAAGATCAGGAATTTTCCTCCCTTGGTTTTCTAGAAAATCTGAAGAGGCACTTAAATACATGCCCACATATCAGCAGCATGACCTTAAAGGCTGGGGTAATTTGTGTGCTTTGATTTCTGTCCAGGGATCAATGAAACAGCACTGGAGAGAGAGAACAAGACAGTGTTTTATAGCTGGAAAGAAAATCTTGAGTATAATCTTCAGAGCTAGGCAGGACTAACACAGACATCATGCCTAGCCATGGAGTGCTGTGCCTTGCAGGGGCAAGCCCCCGGCTCGGGGACAGCTGTAATTTCATCTTGAAACGCCAAATTTAACCAGCAGCCAGGCTAAGCACCAGGAACTGAGCTGCAGGAGGTCGGCAGGACTAACACAGACATCATGCCTAGCCATGGAGTGCTGTGCCTTGCAGGGGCAAGCCCCCGGCTCGGGGACAGCTGTAATTTCATCTTGAAACGCCAAATTTAACCAGCAGCCAGGCTAAGCACCAGGAACTGAGCTGCAGGAGGTCTTTCTGGCCCCAGCAGGAAGAGAAGGGAAGGATGGGAGCAGCACTCCGGTCTGCAGAGCTGCCTTGGGGGGTCTGGTGCTGGGCAGAGGGGCTGCCGTGCTCCAGCTGGCCCCATCCCCCCCAGATTAGCCAAAAAGCAGAGTGGGGTGGGTTGCCCGAGGCTGCTCCTTGGGGAGATGCAGGGCTTGGCGCAGCTCTGGGGTGCTTGGGCAGTCTGGAAGGGCTTTGGCTGTGCTTGGAAATGCTTCTGTAGCACAGAGGCTTGCACTGGACATAATCCATTGCTGCAGCCTTGATGGAAGAATCAAAAGCAAATTATTGCTTTCAGAAGTGCTTGGTTCAGCACTTCTGGAGGTGATAATTGCACCATGTCCAGAGCAGAACAGTTGGGAGACAAGAAGCAATTCTCAGCCACAGAGCACGAAAGGCTAGGATGTTTTTAGCTCTTCAAATGCACCACCTTTCTAAAAGAAGCGCCAGTGCCTGCCAAGGGCTTGGGTGACTGTCAGCACATAGGTAATATCTAACCAGCATCGGGTGGATGGTTTATGGAGGACTTGGACATTTGTGTAGGAAGCACAAGCTAATCTCTTTTCTCCTCTTCTACAAAAAAAGAAACCTCTGAGATGCTTTAAAAAGTCAGAAAGGATTATAACACTTATTTTAAGAAAAAATCCAAAACAGTAACGTAGTCAGCAAACCAAGCTCTTCAGGTTTTCATTTTTGTTCCCTCTGCAGCTTCTTCACTTCCCAGCAACAAATACTAAAAAGAGAAAAGGCCAAAGAGGGGAAACAAAACCCATAAAGTGTGTGCGTAGGTGGTTCCTGCTTTTATTTCATTCTTGGAAAACCTAAGAGTTCCATTGGATTTGGCTGAAGGTTTTCTTCAATGACATTTCCATCATTTTCTGGGAAATACATTTGCTTGCCCTCCCTGTGAGCTGGTTTCTCCTGGCTCCATGTGTGGACAACAGACCTTGAACCTGCCCTGGGAGATGCTCAATGGCTCACACTGGTGTCTCCTGCCTGCAGGAGAGCCCACAATGCTGCCAAGGTACCTTGGCACACCGGGGAGACACACATGCTGCCTCCAGCCCCACGTTCGCTCTCACCTTTGAAGAAGACAATCTTGTGGTCGCTGGTTCTCTCGTACACCGCATCCAGGCTGTCCAGGTTGAGCGGCAAGCCCCGCCAGAAACGGTGGATCTGAGCCGGCTGGAGGGAGACCAAGTGCTTATTGCGAGTCAGTCTCCAGAAGTACTTGCCTGGAGGAACAGACTGGACATTACTGAACCACACTGCCACCCACCTGCACCGGGGGAGAGGCAAGCACAGGGCACACAGCAGCAGCAGCAGAAAGCCAAGCATGTGAGATGGGAGCTATGAATTGCAGGTGTCCTGCTTTCCAGCAGCAGCTGCTAGCACTTTCTATTCCTGGCAGTCATTAGAAGAAATCCCCTTTTTGGGATCAAAACAGTCTTCTGGACATTGCACTGAAGTCGTCATACTCCTGGCCGTGGTGTGAAACTGCACCTCTGAGCCCAGAGCAGGTGAGAGAAGCCTTTTATCTCTTCCCCTCCTGCTCTGCATGGGATCTCCTGGGAACTGGCCAGACCAGGCACCAGCAGCCTTTAGCAAGAACTTCCAAAGAAATATCCTTATCATCCCTGTTTCTCCTCTCCCAGAGCACCTGCAGCTTCCAGCACATGGGGTACCCAGATGCTTTCCTATTTAGAAATGCGTATGACGTTACGATGATACATGGAAATACCAACTCTTTAATGAAGAAAGGGAGTAATAACATAGAGGAGAAAGAAACTGTATTAATAAAACTGGAAAGGGTTGTAGTGGTGAAGGAGGCACACAGTAAAGGAGTCTGGTACCATCTGGAGGTCTAGGATAACCAGGGGACCTCAGTCCTGCAGTGATCCCAGGGGCTGAAGGTACTGGTGGTGCCAGCAAACACAATTCCAGCACCTGGAGCAACACTGCCCCCACTAGAAAAGAGCGTGACTTGGGGTACCTTCAGGAATATTTTGGATAACAGAAAAGGAAACGGGTTTGTCCTCTGTGGGAAGGATGCCAAGCTTTCTTCCACTGAAGCAGCCTTACGTGGGATTTCCTGAGGAGTCTTAATGATTATAGGGGCAACTCAAAACCTGACTCCGCTCTGACTCTGAGATTCTGAGCCTGAGTTTTTGCTGCACACTTGGTGCTGCCTTTTCCCCGGAGAGCTCCACACAGCGAGACCTGAGCTGGTGCAAGATGTCTAAGAGCCAAGTCTCAACTTTGTCTCGTATTTGTTATTGCCTTTTAGAAATTATTGCATGTTATTTATATCAGCTCTTGCATGGATTCCCAAGGGGGGGATAAGCAACAGAAACCAAAGATGCTTCTTCAGATTTGTATTCACGGCACTCAGCCCTTTCTCCAGAGCCAACAGATTGTGACACCGTCTTTTAAAATTTTATGGAAATTGGATCTTAGCCTAATAATGCAGGAGGCAAAAATCTAACACTTAAACATCTGCAGAGAGGGAGTTTTATTCTAATTATACGGATTTATATCATATTCTTATTCTTCTGCTCCAGTTTGCATATTTGCTCTGACTGAAACCCAGAATGAATTATACGTTCAAATATGGTAGGAATTGCCATAATTACAGATTCTTTTCAAGAACACTAAAAAAAAAAAAAACAACTGAAATTCGGTGGCCATTGTATGTCGATGGAAACACGTGTAATTAAATAAAGATGATCTCTGCATCCCTAATTAGTAAGGCACTAGACAAAGCCAGTTTTTCCACTTTTTTAGAAAGAAATACAGCTCAAGTAATTTTTTCCTTAACAGAAAAGTACCTGAACTTTGGAGTGCCTTGAGCTCATTTGAGACAAGGAGGGAAGCCTCTGTGCTTTTGACATTTCAGCCCTTTGCCAGCGATGGGCTCAGTGGGTGTGCAACTACAGCAACAGGCTTTGAATCTACCCTCAAAGCCAGGCACAGCCTGGGCTGGTGATTAGTTTGTTTGGGTCTTTTTGATAAGCTAACAGGAAAAAGCCAAAAAATAAAGCAATTAGGTAGCAAGGAGTTCTTAACACCATGAGCCCTGTCTGACCGTGCTCATGTTTTGTCACGGCCAAGCCTGCTCACCAAAGCACTGCGGCTGCTTGGATGCTCATCAGCCAGAGCCCGATCCACAGGGGAATTGCTGCCATTAACATGCAGAAATATAATAATGAAAAAAAAATTATCCCAACCCTGTGTTTGTTTAAAAGCTTGATTTAAAACCACCCTCTGAGCTGGCAAACTGAGCAGGATGAAAGCAGGGTGTGAAGTCCTGCTGTCCCAAGCTTCTCATTTTATACGGATGATGGGTTGTGGCAATTGCTTTCTTGAATACCAGGTGATTTTGATCTCAGCTGTGTACTGGGCTCTCCGTACTTTGGCTGCCTCTGGCAAGACTGCTGCACGGCACCGTGCAGACACACACACAGGTCAAAGTTGTTTGAAAACTTCACGAGTCTGCCCCTAAATCAAAGCAACTGGCACCTCTGAAGTGTGGAGAACCAAACTTTGCCTTCGATAAAACAAGCCTGGGAACCCTGGGGAGCTCCTGTCCCAGTGCCTTTGTGGCAGGAGAGGTTGCTCTCCAGATAGGGAACCAGCTGGACCAGCTCAGAACAAAATGCCCATCGGTGGAGGGAGCTCTTCACTGGAGGTCATTAAAATCCTGCCCCAGAAGTGACATCCCCGCTCCTTGGTGCCCAGGACATTTTGGTGGCAGGGATGAGGCTCCAAGGGAGGTGCTGGGCTCCAGAGGCAGCCACACAGCTGGCACCCACTGACACTGTGCTCTTTACATTTGCTTTTTGGCCCACAATAAATATATCCAAAAATAGACACCAAGATGGATTTCTCTTCACTTTTCATCTTTTTTTTTTTTTTTTTTTTTCCCCTCTGAAAGTGAGACAGCCATTTATCCTGGACTCCAGTTCTTGTCTCTTATTTCCCTTCTTCACTGTTGTTCTTAGGAGCCGGCATCTGAACAAATACCGCAGGGGAACAGCCTCTGCATTGTGCTCCCCCGAGGGCACAGACAACATCCAGTCTCTGAAGCCCTTTTCCCGTTCTTGCCTGCGACCCGAGACTTGTACTGCGATACCCAGATGGGTTACATGTGCCTGGACATTGCTCCCCATCCCTGGGGAAAACTGTTCTGCTTCCCTCATGGATAGCTTTGGGATGGCCAAATGGTGATCAGGGATGGAAAGAAGTGCCCAGTGAGCATTTTTTGATCTTGGAAAGATGGGAAAGAAAGTCCATAGGGTCCAGCCTCCATGGGCTTGGTACAACTGAAAAGGTCCCGATGGGATCCGTGTTGACAACTGGGCACCCCAGGGACGTGCTACCAGACGGCTCTGCAGTCACACACACGGCGTCTTTGAGCGATGCACAGCAAGCAGCCTCAGGGAAGCTGAAGTGTTCGAGGAATGGAAAGTTGAAGGCATCCAGGAAAAGAAACAGTGGAGAGCTGTTGCTCTGTTTGTCCTTGGTTCTGTCCAAATTTCAATGTTGGTAACACAAATATCAGATCTTAGTTCTTCACTTGGGCAGTGCAGCACGATGGATCACTGCAGCATGGTACACAGTGCTCTGCTGGATTGTCACCAGCTCAGCCACTTCAGAGGGAAGCATTTAAACCCTGAGAGATGCCACACGGACATAAACATGCCCTAGTGTCAGGACACACATTCCTTGTGGGCACCAGACCAGCTGCGCCCACGGTGGCTCGGGCAGGTGGATTTCCCTCCAGTGGTCTCTGTCCTAACCACCCACCAGAGCCCCAACCTGCTGCTGGCCTGCTCTTGGCCACAGGTCCAACAGGTTAATTCCAGAGTTAAAGACCATCTGTTTTTCTAATTTTAAAATAAACTGTGTTTTGGTTTCACTGGTTTTCTCCTTTTTGGATAAAAGAAATGCTCAATTTACTGCCCAGTCTTTTGGATACCTCGACCATGTCTCTTTTCCCTTTCCTCCCTCTCAGTCCCCATTTAGCTGCAATCTCTGCCCGTCCCCAGCAATGCCACTGTGTATCCCCAGCTGTTGGCCATGTGGGTTCCTCCTCTGCTGTGCTGTGACAGACCAGGCACGAGCCTGTTTCCTTCTGCATCAGAGGTGGGATTCACATTGACATACATTTCATGATCACACACCCTCAGCCTCCATGGGAGGATTAAAGGTCTGAAGACTTTCATTTGAGCCAGAAGAAGCCAGTGGCATATAAGATGCCTCCCTGGGGCTGCAAACCCCAAGCCAGCTTATCCTCATCGCCCCCCTGGCATGGCCAACACCACCACTATCACATGAATGCCACCACAGGGTGATGCAGGCAAAGACCACCGGCAGCGGGGCTTACCTTTGAAGAAGAAAGCCTCTCCCCGGATCTGGGCCACCGCATCAAAGTGAGTGTTGCATCTGTTGGGAACGTCCCTCCTGAGCCTGTAGAGAGATGCCAAGATGAGCAACAAGAAAGAGGCTGTGCCCTCCCTAGTGTCCCCCATCCCGTGGTTGCATCTCCTCTGTCCCCTGAGCCCCCAGCAGAAGGCCACAGGCTGCATCCCTCTGTTCTTCCTCATGCTCAGACCCAGCTACGTGCACAGGGATTTCCAAGGCAAGCTAGGGCAACCCTCTGCCTGAAGACAGCTCTGTGGCAGACGTGCTCCCTGGGCCACTGGAGGCCATTGCTGGGAGTCAAGTGGGGACACGCTCTACATCTACCACCTAGCGTAACTGGTGAGGACAGAGCTGGCTTGTTGCTCCCCAGTGGCACTGCTCAGCTCAGCTGCCTGCCCCTGGGCAGCAGGACACGTGGTGGATAAGAGCTAAGCAGCATCTCACTCCAGTGGCTGGTGATGCTGTTGCTCCAAGGCTGAGATCTGAAATGCCAGTGAGAAGCGACAGAGCCACAAAGCAGAAAGCAGCTGAGAACAGATGCAGGGAGAGGATGCCATGTGCAAGATGATACCACATGGTACCTGGTGAAAGCCACCTGGCAAGTCACAGCTGAGAAACTGAGCTGCTTTTAACAAGGTAGGTGGGGGAAGCATAAAGGAGTGAAAGAGCTGCGAAGCCCATGTGAGAAATGATGATTGATGGAGGACAAGGAGAGGATGCTGGGAACATGCACAGAAAAGCTGCTGTGGGTGACAGGGAAACATAAATCTAATTTGCTGATAGAAGAGTTGGGCTCGGCTGCCAGCACCAGCTTCACGGCCCTGTTTGGCCACAAAATGACAGATGTGGAGGTGAACCCCATCTGCCCTCCCAGTCACACGTGGGGCAGGAAGAAGGGGTTGACAGAAACAAGTTTCCTGCTCCTTCTGCAGCTGGTGTGGGGTGATGGTCTCCTACAGCAGCAGGGACAAATGCTCTCACACCTCTAGGTCAAAACACGGCTATACAGAACCTTGTGGACAGGCTGTTAGAAATTACATCCCCTCTTTGCAGGTGGGGCATCAAGGTACAGAGAGAAGTGACTTCCTCAAAGCCACACTCCAGACAGGGGCAGATCAGGAGATGAAGGTGACCCGCTCCATCTCTGCTGCTGTCACTGGGGCATTCCTGATATCTGGCAAAAAAGTGCATGACCATGAACTCCTGCCTTGTTGTTCAGTGTCCCTTCTTCTCATAACTGTCCTACTGCCCTGGTAGTAAAACAATTTGGTAACTTCAAGGTTTATTAATGAGCTAGATCCAGATTTTCACTTAATGAGGGCATGCTGGTTGCTCCTCAGTATAAGAGTCCTTTGCCAACATAAACCTGCGTTGGAGTCAGACTCTCGGTCCACTTGTTCCAATATTCACCCCCACAGGTACATTAAGGAGTGGAAAGATTTAGGTAAATTGTGCTTGCACAACTCAGGATACTGCAACAGAGGAAGTTTGATTAAAATTTCAGCAAGGATGACTTTACCTAAAGGTGATAGGGACAAATTTTCATTAACATGAGTAAAATTTTGAGTCTTAGGAAAATGCAAAGCATTCCAAGATAATACAGAATTTCTGGACATATCTTCAATGATAAAAATCAGTTAAGGAATAAATAGCAACTGGCACTTGTTCTTGCTCTTAACCACTTCAGCTGTGGGCTGGCTGGCCAGTCTCCACACATACTGCTTGAAAAAAGCAACAGTATATGCAGGAGAGAATCAGGAGACGGAAGGAAGAAGGAGCACTCTGTGTGTGTGTATTTTCTAGAAGACAAGAGGTCCAGAGGGAAATACTGAAGCCAGAGCAAGCAGATAAGATACTGATGCTTAACTGGAGCTTCACTACTACGTGTTCCTTTCAGGAAAGAAATAAACTTGACTTACGGGACTGTGGAGCGGTTCTCTGGTAGCTCTGGCAGGATAGGATGGTCATCAGTTTTGCTTACTTCAGGCTTGGCTGTGGGGGACACAGATTCCCTGACTCCTGTGTATAAAGACAAAGAAGCAGTAGTGGGGAACACCATCCTCCCCACCAGCCCCACTCACCCCAGAAAAGAATTATTCCTGTGTGCCCCATGGCAGAAATGGGTTGTAGCTGGGTGAGGGACACAAACTTACCATAGAGTTGCCAGATTCGGACTTTGTCCTCATAAGGTAGGTCATACTTCAGAGGGTCCCCCACTGGACCTTGGTAGTAGGGTCTCATAATAGACTCTATGGCAGAGATGTGTGTCAAGCCAATGGCATGGCCAAACTCATGGACAGCTACAGCAAAGAGGTCCATCCCATGAGCGTCTGGAAATAAAGACAAAAATTGAAATAAAAGTCACTACATGTTAAATGTATTTTGGGGGATTAGGTGGGCTGTAAGAGCTGAGAGAGAAAGTATATGCAGATGTTGGATAAACTGGAAAGAAAAGCTTTGGAGTAGCTGAAGCTTCAAAAAGAAGGTTTTTTTCACTTGGAAAAAGGAGATTGAAGTGGATCGTATGAAAATGGAAAGCGAGCCAGAGTTCAGCTCAAAGTGCAAGGCTGAAGCCCCACAAAAGCCTAGGGAACCACCCCTCTTATTCCCAGATCACCAATGGCACCTGAGAAAGAGCTGGACAAATGGCTGAGACAGTGACCTTGGCACAGCCATCCATCATCTCCTCAAACCAGCGCTGCAGGAGCTGGGCCAGAGCAGTCATCTCCCGTGTCTCACGCCTGCCCTGTAGCAGCTGCGATGCCCAGAATACCAAATTCTGCAGCCGCTAGCCAGAAGCTTGTCAGAGCCTGTGATAATGAGCAAAGCCACATGCCAAGGAACCGGTGAGTGCTCGGCAGTGGCCGCCTGCCCATGGTGCCAGGCTGGGCTTTCCCTGCCTGCACAACGCTGGCACCACACGCTGCTGCCCCGGACAAATCCACCACGAACACCTTCCTGCATGTGAACCAAGTGAACTGTTCAACCACTCATCAGCCACCAACCCTGCTCCTCTAACTCCTGTCCTGACAGGGAATGGCAGAGGGGGCCCTGTCTGGCTTGTTTCCAGAGGATTTCCCCATCTTCTCCCCTTCCCCACCTTGTGCCAGTGGGGTTGTGGCTCTGGGGGTCTGCTCCCTTTGGCAAGCACTTTGACCCTCACATACTGCACCGAGCATCACCAGGGTGACTTTATTGAAAGCTGATGTCTCATCTGATGACTGTTTTTCCTCAGTCTGGGCTATCTCTACTCTATTCTTTTTCCTCAAATCTCCTTATTTGCAACCCAGCCTAAAGTGCCTCAAACTCACACATGGACCCATCCCATACTCTCCAGAGCCTTAGATGCTCAGGTCAGATCTCCACAGGGGTTAATATCTACCTCCAAACCTACACCACCACTGCCCAAGCAAAGCAGGAGCTGCTCCCAGGACCATCCAGGACTGATCCTGCTCAGTGCATTCCCACCAGCTGGGCCAAGCACTTGAGCAATTGCTGCCCCTCACTGCACAGCCGTGCCCTGCAGAGCAATACCAGAGGGTAGGAATGCTTTTAACTACTGTTCTTACAAAGATCATGGTTGCAAGTATTGTAATAAAAAGGCAGTGAGGTGGGAAAGGTCTTGGCAGAGCTCAGGGGAGCCTCACATTCTCTGACCCACAGTCAGAGCGAGACATCAAATAAGACATCGGGCAGAAGAAGCCGTGGCTGATCCTGCACAGTCCTTAGTGCTCCCCACTCGGCTTGGGGTGTTGGGGTGTATATTTTTGCTGAATTCTGCTTTTTCCTTGATGACTATTATTTACAGTGTCTGTAAAAAGCCAGGATTTTTATAACCTGTGCTGTTCTCCCGGCACTAGGAGAGAACAAGACATATGCTTTCTGACATTTTAATGCCAAAATGACAACCTTGGGGATATTTTTATATCACCTACCAACTTCTTATTTTTGAATCGCTAGGGAGAACAAAATAAATAAAAGATGAAGCTTGTATATCTCCAAGACCTTCAAAATAGAGGGCACCTTTCTCACCATCAGGCTCATCCCCTTGTCCCTCAGCGATGCTTGGAGGGATTCTCCTGGCCCTGAGCTCGCTCCTCCTCACAAGCCTGTTTCACAATGAGCGTTCCCAACCACCAGTTACAGAATGAGCACCATTCCTTACTTCACCAGATGACACATCTGCTACAGCAATCTAGCAGACCTTAGCACTTGCCTCTTCCCTGGATGTCTGCAGAGCAGAGCTGCTCTTTTCTTCCTTCCCCGTAACAGACATCAGTTGGGTTTGCACAGCAGCGTGAGTCAAGGAGCAAACTGAATCCTGAAGGATCAGCCTGTACAGACCTTAAGCTTTAACCCCAGATCACCTCTGGCATGTCTGGTGAACACTCCAGCCCACGAACACTCTTCAGGGATGGACAGAGGTCAGCCAGTGAGAAGGGAGGAGAGGGTGGGGAGAAAAAAGGTATTAGCTGGTTCCAGAGAAGACGATTAAGTCTAAGTGAAATCATTAAGTTGAAGCAGCAGGAGCCCACTGGGAGGTTGGCAGAGGATGTGGCGTGACAAGTAAATTAGCAGCTCGTGACTGCAGAGGGGATACTCTGTCAAGACGTGGCCGACATGAAGGTTGGGGACCTGATCCCCACAGATGGCTTGCACAGCTGAGGCACACATGCTTCTGAAAGTCCCTCTGCTTATTAAAACTCTGTTCTAGCCAAATGAGATTAAATAAAAGAAAAAAAATAATTAAACAATAACATGTAACCATCCTCATGTCAGTTAATGGACACAAGATTGCAGGAAAAACCTAGCATTCACAGGGGGGGTTTCCCCTGCAGACCACGGAGCCCTTTCCAGGCAGGTAAGCTGAAAAATTTGATTTAAAAAGAAGAAAACAGGACATGGGGCTCTGAAGCCTCCCCATAGACACCAAAGTTAGAAGATGCAGTCCCCATCCAAGGGCTCCAACAGCCACACACCTAGCCTGTGACCTTCTAGGTCCCAGGGGAGATGGGAACTGGGGGTGGATGATGGGGAGCTCTGCAACTGCTGATACAATGAGGAGAAACAAAATATGCCTTTGGGGCTTCCAAAAACACAAAAGGTCCTCAACACTGGCTGTTGTAATTTCACTAGCAAGGCTGAGGAGGGAATCAGAAGAAGGTATTGAGATCCCAAAGCCCAAAGTGAAGACATAGCTGAGGCTAAACCCCTCTAACCACTAGAGCAGAAAGGGGAAACTTCGAGCCCTTGCATTTGGCTGCAGCATTTCCACCCTGACCTACCTGATGATCTGAAAGTCCAATATTCATCATCATCAAAGTGGGTGTCTCCTGCTGTGTGATGGTCTCCAGGGAAGAAGGCGTGTGCCACCGTCCCACCAGGCCCATCAAAGGGATAGCCATCGTTGTGATCTGCCTTGGAGAAGTCTATCTGGATGTCAGCGTTGTTACCTGCCACTTCGTGGAAATTCAGTGGGGTTATGTCACTCCAGACCTTCAGGGCGTAGTACATCAGGGCTCGGACTGTGTCATGACCCAGGTGGGACTCTTTTGGGAAGGTGCGAACTCTGAAATAAAGAAGGCCAGAAAGAAGATAGGGCAGTAGCATTAAAGATCTTCTCCAAGGATCACTGGAAAGAGCTTTGCAGGTAGCTGGTGTGTCACAGAGACTCAATGAGGCTTCCAGCGCTCATAGTGCTTCTCCAAAGAGCCCAAATACACTTCCTTTAAGTTTCTGAATCACTTCTGTTCCAGAGATATGAGGATTTCAGAAACTGAGTTTGGGTCCTCTGGAAATTTTGAGCCACTCTTGCCCACCAGAGCTTGAAACATCCTGTGTGTGGGAAAGACAACCGGGATTTGAATCCTGATACCTCCCAATCCTGCTGTACCAGGTGGCAGTCAGTCTCAGAGCCACACTCCGTGCACAAATTGCTGTTAATGCCTAACCCAGCCTTGAAAATGCCAATGCCCTGAGTGTTTTCCCAGAGCTTGCGCATTTCTTTTTTCAAGCTCCCCTTCAGATCTGTCGACAATTATTTTCTCACCACTTATTTGCTCCAAGTACAACCCAAACATACAAAGATTATTGGCTTCTGAAGCCTTTGTACCACACACAGGACCATAAGTTTTCCTGCAACGAACAGCAGGTCATTGCTCATTCTTATTACACACACACAGAAATCCAGTACGGATTTGCTGCCTCCATATATTTCCCAGCACGTCTGCCAGAGGTATAAAATATTCTCTGAAACCAGTACACTGCCAGCAATCTGAGACTGCAATCCATAACAAGGAGGAAGAGGAAAGGATGCATTTTATGTAAATCACAGTCAAGACTCCTGCAGCCTATTGCCTGCAGGAGACGGGCTATCTGATGGAGCATGGCAGTTGAGAAGCTCTTGCCTTGCTTTTTGGTAGGAAAAGTATTGATAAGCAGGGGCTTATGACACCACTGCATGTCTCACAGGGCTTCTCTGGGCCAGCACAGCATCCCCCGGGCCCCACCTCTGCCTTGTCCTGGAAGAGAAGCCAGGTAGAACAAGCCATGCACCAGCATCTGCCCTGCAGCTGCGGATTCAAACCTCCCTTTTCGCCTGAGCTGGAATGAAATAAAAAGCCAATGTTGCCCTTATAATGAAACCTTGAAAAAGAATCCCTAAAATTGTTGATTTAATAGAGGAGGTGAAAAGACAAAGATGCAACAAGGCACCTTGGCTTCTAAAAGAGCATGTTTAGATAATCTTTCACTGAAAATTTTGACAAAAATAAACACAATCCAGGAAAATGTACTGTTGACTGAGTAGTTATTGACAAAAACCAATTCTGCTGGAAAATTTCTGGCCAGCTCTACCCCAGTAATAATGGATATTTTATTTTTTGTGTACCAGCACACCAACCAAAGTGTTCATGAAATATTCATGGTTTGACAGATTTTTAAAGGCTAAAGCAACAATTATGATCACCTCACTTGCCCTCCTGCATAATATAGCTGGGAGAGCATTGCTCAGTATTACACCACTCCCCAGCACCAGCATGAAGCAATGACCCAACTAAACCTCTGGAGGTAATTACAAGTGTCAGAAAGGGACCTCACATCACTCAAGCTCTTCCTACAAGTAGTGATTTGGGTACAGGGAGACACCATGGATCACTGAAGGGGAGGAGGGACAACTTGCTGACTGAGGTTGGATGCTTTAGCTTTCACAAATATCTGCATAAATCCCATGCCCTCGGACACATGCAGCCCGAGGTGGGTACCACCTCCTGACCTGGGAAAAAACAGTGTAGGTTAATTCTATAACACAACAGAAAGGGACTCAAGACTCAGAAATCTCAAAAACAGCTTGGGACCCCCATCCTAGAGATAGAGGGAATGAGATGGGTCAATCAGAAAAAAAACGCATCACAGCCAGATAATCAAGTATCACACATATCACACCTTTGCTATCCCTAAACTATTCTGGGCAAAGAAAGACCTTAACTATCAAATCAAATGAGTTAGCATACAGGTAGCATCAGATAATAATAGGACTTAAAACAAAACACACTTGTAAAGGAGGCAGCACAGAGGTACAAACAGTATGAGCACAGGATTAGAAAAGACCATTTTCAGGCAATTTTAGCTTATGGAAGAGACTGTGGCTGGATGTAAACCTAAGTACAAAAAAAAAAAAAAAAAAAAAAAAAGCAAACAAAAAAAGTAACCTGGTTTCCAGATACTCTTTAACTAGGTGCCTTCATCTTCCACAACACTCCTCTGCACTTAAGGAAACCTTTTTGTTCCTTTAATTTCTACTGAACAAGTCATTATATGTGTAAAACACACCACATTTAGTCCAGGAATTATGACCTTTCACTAAGATCCTGGTGCCTGGGGCTTGTACTCAGATTTGGGGCACTATCTGCTCTTTCTACCCCAAGCCCTGCTCGAGTGCATGAGCTGCTTTCATCTTCTTTCCCTCCCTTTCCAGCTGTAGAATGAGGATAATAAATCTGATCTCCCTTGTAAAAGAACAGTGGATGAAAAACCCCGTCTAAAGAGGCAAACA
This sequence comes from Pedionomus torquatus, assembly GCA_013398155.1. Lineage (NCBI taxonomy): Eukaryota > Metazoa > Chordata > Aves > Charadriiformes > Pedionomidae > Pedionomus > Pedionomus torquatus. The sequence continues at coordinate 41,667 of VZRU01000309.1, forward strand.
TTATTAACATTCATCCCAACCCCTGACTCCAGAAACATTAGATTAAGGCAGAAAGAGTATCAATACTTATTTTGCTTCTTATAAAAGGTTCGGCACCTCTGAGCTGACCCGCATTTTATTAACATGCTGCAGGTGTAAGTGAAAAATCCCCCATCCTTTATTCATTACCATTGTTATTTTTCAAGAGAATCCCATCAGGGTTTTTCAATTCAGCATCTGATTTGATTGCCGGAGCTCTGCTAATTGTTTTCAATGAGATTAGGAGAAGCCTATTATGCCGATAAGATGTTCGTCAGCATTGTGTTACCCAGTTCCACTGAAAAGGAGGCATATTTCTAACATCATGCAGATGCACGCAGGACTAAATAAACTTTCTCCCACCTTGATGATGATGATGATTATTATTTGTAGTAAGTGGTGCTTAGGTACTCAGCGGAGAGCAGTACTCTTTCTTCTTAGATGTTAATCCCTCATAAGACTCCACACACAGAGCTCCAATCATGGGCAAAAGCCTGATGTGAGTGATTGGAGAGAAACCTCTCTCCTCCAGACGGCCCCTGCCAAGCTGCTGGGAAGGTGGTGAGGACAGGGCTGGGGGGTGCTTCTCCAGCCATCCCACCAACATGGACCCGAGCCCGCTGCAAAGCCACATGCGGGGACACCCCAAGAAGCATCAGGCCCATCCAACTAGATAGGACTGCATGGGGATAGGACAGCAACACCAGCCGCATCGCTTGGAGTAGTGTCTGCTGAGCTGTATGTGGTTGTAAGTGGCACAACGGGATGCTGAGGAGAGCATCTGCACTCTGCTTTTAGAGCTCGCTCAGGCATCAGCACCGTCACACAGACAAATGAAAGCTGACTTTCACCCACCTGCTGCTCATCCTTCACCTGTCCCCCGAGTCCCCTCCTTTGTTTCACCCATCCCAAAGAGATTTTGGGTCCAGGCTGGTTAATAAGTAGAGGCCAGAGAGGGCTGATCTACCTCTGTTCACTATTGAGGGGCACCCACATCAAGGGTTATTTTGGTTTTTGGGTTCTTTTTTGGGTTTTGTCCTCCCAAAGCCAAAAGTGGAAGAGTATTAAGTGATGTATGAAAAATCAATTGCTGGTTAATGAAAGCACTCTTTCACCTTCTGCAGCCCTGAAACCACAAAGAAATAAAATAAATGCTGATAACTACTAAACACAGCAGGCTAAGGATTGCCTGATAAACCCAAATTGATTTTTCTAGCCAGGGGAAGAGTGGAAGGGGTGGCTGCTTGCTGCCATGGCAAAGGTGCTTTCCCAGCCACCTGGAGCCACCTGTGAGCATGATGGCCCGGATCCGGTGCTACCCAGCACTGCTGCAACACACAAGGCAAAAGAGGAAAGCAATGGGGCTGTCTGCAACCGCCACTGCACCTCTCCCAGCACTTTTCAAAAATTCCTGAACGTTTTGGGAGAATAAACCCTCTCCTGTCCACATATGCACATCTCTCCTGGTGGCTTCCTGCAGCCCAGCAATGGGTGCGACACAGGAGTACCCCATCCTGGAGAGAAGAGGCAGGTGAAAGCAAATTTCACAGCAGTCCGGGGTGGGGACTGCCTTATTTCCCTCCCCACCTCAGCCGTTGCACCCCTGTGCTGCCGCCTGTGCCACCCTGGCAGCTGCCCGCACTCTGCTGCAGTCACTCAGGCCTTTTCCTACATGTCTGTGATGGGCACGTGGTGATAGCCCTAAAGCAGCTTTGCAGAGGGGCCAATGCTCTCGTCCCACCCTCGGGCACCTCTCACCCCCAGGTGATGGGGGGCTCAGCTGCCTCTAACCAGCTGAGCTTGGACTGGGAGGTCCCATGGCAGGATGCAATCCATTAGAGGAGAAAAGTGGGAGGATTGGGTCCAACAGGGGGATGGGAGCGTGGTACTGGGGATTACCCCAGTTGCACACCTTTACCCCATGGTACCTGCCCAGCAGCTGCCCTTCTACACCTCGGTAGATCCTCATCTTGGCTCAGGCAGTGCAACTGCGGGTGTCCTTGGGATGCTGGCAGCGATGATGGGCAGTGACTGACAGACATCACCGCTCCCCTGCTGCCTGCGTTTGCTCCAGCTCCGGCACCTCATGTCCTGAGCATCGCAGTTTCAAAGACTGCAGCTTTGATGAAGTGGCACCAGGGACTCATCCTTAACTAAAAATGGATGAAAGTCAGCTCAGTTTGGCACCAGGCTGAGATTTCAGCAAGAAAAAATGGGAAATTTAGAAAGCTGGGCTTCAGTGGCTTCCCCCACCCCAGGGAGCTCAAAGCATGCAGGGAGGGGGCACGGCTCTGACACTGCATTTCTCATGACTGTGAGGAGACGGCAAGTGCCTGGGTAGAGATGGAGATGCAAGCTGTGAACTCCCCTTCTGCGGGACATAACCAGAAGCAATAAAGCAAAATTAGCAAAAGGCAAACCAGGCTGCAGACGCGAGGGGGAACTCGCAGTGGGCAGCTCCCAGAGCCTATGCCAGCAGAGGGCATCCACAGCACACTGCTCCCTGCACCCCACTCCAGATGCCTCCCAAATCCATCTCACTGCCACCTCGTCAGCCTCCTGAGTGCCTCAGTACCTCTGTACGATGCAGGAAAAATAAAATAATAAAAAAAGCCTCATGAATGGATTTATATGCTGTAATATCCTGGAAGCTTCCCTTAGAGATGATGCACAGAAGACCATGTGTCTGATGCTGTACTGGGATGCTCTGAGGCTGTACCATGGGCTGTGCAGGATACAGCCTCTACTGGTTTAGTCCCTGAGCCCTGCCAACCCTCAGCCTGGCTGTACTAAAGGGTACAAAGAAGATCTGAGCAACCTGCACGCCTATAAATCTTTGTTTGTTACACCCTGCCTTCCCCAGCAGGGCAGGTGTCTATCCTAGATCATCTTTTCATACAGCTTTACTTACATGCTTATTCAAACCTTGGAATTGTTCAGGTTTTTATTCAATTTTTAAATGCATGGCATACCAGAATTTGGGTTTGTTTTCTTTTTTTTTTTAAATCTTCAATCAATGTGTAAAAGGTAAGCATGTAAAACTTTATGTCTCTATTGGCAGATTTTCATGGCTGCTTCAGAAAACCGATTTTAATCTCGAGTGTTGGATGTAAATACTATGTTGGAGTTTCTACGATGCTATAGCCTTCTGTTGGCTTATACAACCTCCAGTTATAAAATACAGCCCTTTCTTGAACAAAAGCCAAGATCCTGGAAAGGATCAAAGAATAAAAAGCAGAAATGAGTTTGTCAGGAGATGGATTTTTTTTATATCATACATATAAAATCGTCTCAGACATAAACCCCTTTTTATGTCAATCTTTGTTGCACCATCACAGCTTCCAGGGGAGTGGGAGATGGGGGTGTATCCCAGGGCTGAGTCCATCAGAACAGCCTCACCCCATTCCCTCTCCGTACTTCCCTCCAGCCTGGACCTCTGGTAGTCCAGAGCCCTGGTGGCCCCTGCAGCACCAGGCTGCTGCCCGCCACCACCTAACCACCGTGTCTGCCCTGCCACAAGATACAGCTCAGGCTTGTCCAGCCCAACTTTGCTCAGAGAAGCTGCCAAGGTCAGAGCTGAGCACAAGCCATCCCCCTGCACTGGCTCTGGCAGCACACAGGACGTCAGGGCAGGATTTATTGTTTGCCCAAAGTTATTGTTTCCTTTCTGAAACAGGAAGTTTATTCCTCTTACGCATCAAGATGGGACTAGTGGACAAGGAGACCTTTTATGATGTGAGTCACTTCACTATGAGTAACCTTCCAAAAATTGTTTGTTACTGAAGCTGAATTGTGTTTACCTTTTCTGAAAATAAGGTCTTAGAGAGATGTGCTGGAATATGGACAAAATCCCTGATAAGGCCACTATTTCAACACGTCAACAGCAACAGCGAAGTCAAGATCTGTTACTGCAGTGGGAGGTGGGCTCCCTTTAGAGACTAGGCCAGGATCAAAGAGAAGAAAGAACAAAATCCCAAGCAACACAGGAGAAATGATGCTTTAACCATTGCAACACACCAAAAACCTCCTGGTTAATCCACCAACCAAATCCACACCATTCATAGAACCATGGAATTGTCTAGGTTGGAATGGACCTTTGAGATCATCTAGTCCAGCCATCAACCTAACACTGATAAAGCTACAACCATCACTAAACCATGTCACTGAACAGTATGTCAACCCATCTTTTAAATACCACCAGGTGACTTAACCACTTTTCTTGGCAGCCTGCTCCAATACTTAATAACCCTTTCTGTGTAAAATTTTTTCCTGATATCCAATCTGAACCTTTGCTGGTGCAACTTGAAGCCATTTCCTCTTGTCCTGTCACCTGTGACTTGGGAGGAGACCAACCCCGGCCTCTCTACAACCTCCTTTCAGGTAGTTGTAGAGAGCTATAAGATCTCCCCTCAGTCTCCTCCAGGCTGAACAACCCCAGCTGCTCAGCCTCTCCTCATAAGGCTTACTCTCCAGACCTCTCACCAGCTTCGTTGCCCTTCTCTGGACCCGCTCCAGGGACCTCAATATCTTTTTCTGTGGTAAGGGACCCAATGGGTGACTGAACAGGTCCAAGAAATCAAGGATAGAACTGTCAAGAGAAGAATATAAATAAATAGTCTGTGGGGTCCTGGCAACGTGGAGGGACACATTTTAGCACATCATTCTGAAACTCACCACAAAGCTGTATTTGACCCAGATTTGCATGGGATGAGCCCTTTTCTGCAAGATTTCAATAAGGAAGGATAAACTCCTACCTCCAAGACAAGTTCCTTTTGCTCCACTTGGTGAGAGCCTGTGCAAATCGCTTCCTCCTGGTCTCCGTGGTGGCGAGGTCAGGCAGAGAGCAGCGAGGGGTCTTCATGAGCTCCAGTGTAGCTTCATCTAGGATTAGGGAAAAAAAAAAAAATAGGAATCATGGGAATGGAATCACAGAGGGGACACGGAAAGGGAAAGAAAGTGCTGAGGATGCAGCAGAAGAGAGAGAAAGGCAGTGATGGGGAGCCGTTGGGGCATGGCACTTGCCCCAGCATCACCCATAGTGCCACCCACAGGATATTGAGCCCCCTCTATGCCAAGCTGAACCCACCCACAGCAGCAATTCCTGTTGAAAGCCCATCTCTTCAAAGCACCCACCAGCCGGGGGCAGCCAGGAGGTAAGAGGACATGACACCCCACAGCCCAGGAGGGTCAGGTGCTAGGTCTGCTGTTAGTGTCAACAGACAGTTTCACTGATTTCAGGAGAAAATGCAGCAGGTTAGCTCTTGCATGACACTTTATAGATCTTGAAAACTTGTCTGGAAAATGACCTGTGGCCAGCTTCAATTATATTTCAAAACATATTTTAAAAATAATTCTATTTTAGTTTCTCTTGCTGAATTTCCCATTATTCCCCTGACAAAGCAGAGAAACATTGGCATGAGAATAAGCTAGATCACTTTTCAGCTAGGAGCTCATTTGGAAAATGCTCATATTCCTTCCTACTTATTTTTAAAACTGAATGGAAGCTTAAAGCTCCTATTCCACCCTGCTGAAAGGCAGATGAGTTGTTCACCCATTTTCTGGGATCGCTTTACCTCTTTACTTAAATATTTTGGTTTCAGATGCAAACCCACATCCATGAACTGCCCAGGGCAGCCCCCAAGACTGTTTCAAATACCCCTTCCAATAATGAGAAGGCAAATGCATTCAAAAGGCCATCCTTGCTCCCGGGTCTCCTGCAGCTAGTGATAAGATAGAAGAGAAATAGTTGCACATGCTCAATTAGGAGCAGAGAGGAAAAGTCCTAGTGACGGGGCACGGTCACCCACTGCTCAGACAGCAGCTGCTCTGGGGGACCAGCGGAGGGCAGCCGGGGCACCAGAGTGGATGGAGACTGGCCTGCTAATTAGAAGCTTCTCACTAATTCTGTTCTGAGCAGCGGAAGCAAGCCGGCCACGCAGTGGGAGGTCGCAGCCATGCATTGGGCAGGGAGGGGAGGAGAGCAGATGGGTGCCCTTCCGAAGGCCAGATAATGCTGGCTTTCTCCTTCTCTCAATGAGGACATTGAGACGTATGACCCCAGCCGTGCCGGGGAACTTGTGTCACTCCAGCCTGGCCTTAGACTGCTTCCTCCCAGCCAGATGTGGCTGCTACATCAGGCAGAAGCCACTCACTGCCCCTTCCTACTGGCCACCAGGGAGGGCAATGGGCTTTTAGCTGGCCAGAGGCAACCTGGGGGATGTCCAGAGCCACTGTGGTTGGGGAGAGCCAGGGAGACCACCAGCAGCCCTGCAGGCACCTCATGACTCTGTGTGTCATGGGCAGGAGAAAGCAGTGCTGGGGTGATGCCACACTATCTTCCTCCCTCCCCTGCAACATGCCCCAGAGGTGAAGAAACCAGAATATCCAAATATCCATGTATACAAAGTGGGAGGCTTAATCAGGACTTTTATTCAGCTCCACGTGATGCTGCAATTACGGCTTTGAACAGGACAACCTATCAGCATTTGTTTCTGTCGTCTTTTTTTTCTTGACTTTCTTTTACTATTTTTTTCTTTTTTCTTTTTTTTTTCTTCCTAAGCACACTAAAAGCTATTTTAAGCACGATGGGAACCCCAAGGGTGTGTGGGTCTGGTAAAATAATTGCTTGCCTCAGGTTCTTGAAGGCACAAAGCAACAAAGCACCTGAGCCATGTAATTACTCTTACAGCTGCAAACTGGGCCGTATGTTACACCCGTGTGTGCTTTTCCTGCAGATGCTGCTACTCCACAGCTCAGTGTGAAGTACCCCCTTCTCCTCTCAGGATGCACAGGGAGCCATCCCTGCACCCCTCTACACTGGAGAGAGGAGGGATCACAAGCCACTGACCCAGGACCCCTGTCGCCTTGAGCCCCCCGAACCGCTGCATGGCAGTAATGGCCTTGGTGAGTTCCTCCTGTGTCTGCAGTTGTCCAGTGACAGGATCCGGAGGAGGCAGATACCCAAATTTTGTCAGCCAGTCCTGTGAAACAAGGAGAAGTGGAGGATGAGAAAAGGAAAGTAAGGAAATACATACACAGGGAAAGATGCCCTGAAGGTCCTGTCCGTTCTGCTTGGAAATCTTTTTCCCATTTACATGTTTATACCTGACTTCCCCATCAAACTGCGTGGTCCCTGCTAACAAATGGAGATGTCAGGACAGATCTGTACGTGTCACTTCAGTAATGGGATCCAGTGACCTTCACACATTCCGAGGGTGACATCTAATTTCCCCACCCGGCTCAGGCCATCTTTGATAGTGGCAGCAGCGCAGCCCCAACCTGAGGGTCACACCTTTGATTCCCCGCTCAGACACTGGCAGCTCCACTGGAAACTTGCTGCAAGGCTGAGCACAGCGAGGGCAGGGAACGTGCCCATCACGAGGACCAGGCCATGCCATCTCCCCTGGGACCTCCTTTACAGTGCAAGCCCTCAGGGGTCTTGGGGAGGGATCTCCGGGTTAAACAGAAGAACCTTGCTGACCTCTGGCCAAGGTTGCAGAGCATCTGGGTTTTGCTCAACTTTGCCTCGACCACATATGCTGTGCTATAAACTTTCTGCTGTCTCCTGCAGGGGCTACGCTAAGGTCACAACTTCCCATGAGAGGGGAGTGGAGGGGACCTTCCCTCCTCCCTGCCAGCGTAGGGAACACCTCTGTGACCAAGTGCCCTTTGCAACTCCTGCCACATCCCCACGCCTGCTCTTCAGCCAATGTGCTGCAATGCCACCAACCTGCTGTGACATTTATTGACCCACTGTGACCTCCTGCTGCTTTCCAGTCTGTGAATGGCTGGGGTGGTGAAATTTTGGGATGACAGTGCATTAAGAATGCAAGCAGATTGGGAGCGGCTCCCTTCACCCAATGGAGCAGAGCTGGGACACTCTGATCTCCCTGTGGTCCAGGTCACCTCAACACACCCTAATGGCTTGAGTGAGGCTTGTTTTATCTTCAGGACATCAAGATTTTGATTAGAAACAAACCCAGCCACACAGTCTCCAACCACACTTCAAGCCATGCAATTATTTGAGACCTCAGGTGGACGACGTCAGTGCTAACACAAACCCAAGCCCTCTGGAGAAAAATGCCATGGGGACATAATATGCCAGGTTGCTTCTTTGAAGGCCACCGTGGGACCTTGGCTTGGTCCCTTCCCACCAGTTCCCAGGCAACATGAGCACCACAGGTGCAAAGCCTTGACTTCCAGGAACCAAAACACTGTCCCAGCAAGACTCAGTAGTTTCCCTGCCATGCCATTGCCCTCCAGTCATAGTAGAGAGGAGTAGAGGAGGACAGGGACAGGGAACAAAGCAAAACCCTTCAACAAACTTCCCCTAAAATTCAACCACCACCAAAAAATCATTCACCAAAAAAGAAGAAAGAAAAAAAGGCAATTGGATTTTTTTAACAAACCACTGTATTAAAGAGCATCTAATGGTAACAGGTTTCTCAACTTCAGATTATTTGTTCAAGGGGATAAATCAGCAGAGTCATGCTCACCCCCAAGAAATGCCAGGACTGGCTCAATGGTGAAGCCAAAACCTCAGTCACTTGAAGCCCCTGATGGGACTTGCCTAATTTATTTAAGAAGAGAAATAAATGGCTTTTCTCTGTGCCCTCTTCTCCAACACTTCCACATGCCCTGGTTTAACCATCTCTGCCAGTTGCCTTGAAGCATTTAGAGCTGAGCACAGCTGAGCACCACCAGATAGCAGCAGACAATGCATCTTTATGAAAATCTTCCTCTTTTCAGCCCAAAACTGATGAAAAAAGTGCCATAAATCTCCTTCTTACAACTGCTTTTTAAACGTCTGGTGAATTATCTTTCTAAATCCTTTCTTATTTTCCTCTTGCTCCCCTCCCTTACCTCGACAGAAGGATCAGCAAAGAATAATAACACCGCATGCAGGGAATGCCATAAACACCTACCCTCTATTTTCTTTATCTGTATCAAAGAAACATTGACCTACTGAGCCTCCTGAAGACTGATATCGATCTAGACTTCCACTGCAGTCAATATGCCACAAATTTGTCATAGTCAGATTAGCGACAGAAGTTGGTACCCGCTTATCGCTATAATTTGAACGTCTCGGAACCTCGGTGTCACCTGCAGTGGCCACCCCAAATGCCACCGCAATCCCCAGCCCCTCTCTGGCAAACCCAATTAAGCAATTTCACACCTACAGAGCTTTTCTCAGCTCTCCCTGCGTTTGGTGTGGCTCTCCATTGGGGAACACGGTCTCCTGTGCTGGGTTTCTCACCGGCAATTCACTTTCCTCCTCACCCTCCTTCCCGCTCGCCTTATTTTAGCAGGGTGATATGTTATTGCAGCCAGAGAAAGCAGCTTATCTGGCCATTTCTTGTTGCTTAATGCAATTCCATTAGGCACCACCTTGCTGGGAGCGTGTTAGCATCATCGCAGCCTTTCCTCGCTGTCACGCTAAAGGCCAGGCCGAGCTCAGCTCAGCCGAGTTCAGCTCAGCACAGCCCTCCTCTCCTCTCCATCCCTCTGCATAGCAAAAACATTTGTGACAGAAATTAGAGATACAATTCACCCCTGATAGTTCATGAGAAATCAGCTGTGACACAGAGCTCGGCAGCCAGACCATCAATTGCTAAGGATGGTGGGGTTTAATTTGGTTTCTTCCCTGGCCATGGAGACAGTGTCATTTATTCTCTAATGACAGCGGAGCCGATGCTATGACAGAGATGTGCGTAAGCCAGCTTTGCTCAGGTCCCCCAGGAGAAGGAGGTGGCAGCAAAAGGCTGGGGAAAGCAATGACACAGAGAAATCCAGCAAAGGTCCTGGTGCTCTGGCTGCAGCCAGGGCAAGATCTTCTCTCTTCCTTAACCCAAAGGGACAGAAAAAGCACAAGCACAAATAGGAACCTCAGAGCCAATGAAGGGCTTCCTTAAGAAAAGATGGAAGGAACGGGCAGATATCACAAGTCCCTCATCCAATCCACCTCACAAGCACTGATTTTCCTGCATGTGATTTTTCATCTAGACCATCAAGCTTATCATGCCTTACTCAGGCTGCCCACAATTTTGTAGTCCTCTGTGATATCTCTCTCACTCATCTCTTTTCCAGTGTACAGGTTCTAGGCAGTTTCTTCTCTCCTTGTAAGCAAAGATGGTCCATAACATTGAACTTTCACATTCTACCTTTGCTGTGGCAGAATATTTCATTAGGGAAAACACAGCTGGACTTGGAGATGAGAAAGACCATCAAGAATGGTCTGGCTAATTAGCTGTGTGACCTGTGAAAGCTTTTCAGATATTTTCTTTTCCTTAATTAGGATGAAAGCTAAACATATAAACTTCCATAAATGAGAAATAAGAAAACATTTTCCACTGAGATCTTTAACACGTTCCCTTCTTATTTCCACTTTTTTTTTTTTTAATAAAAAAGCTCTTTTGCCAACTCTCATTAGCTTAAAATGTTTAAATGAAATAGTGATTTGAGCTGAATGCTAAAATTCTTTGAACATATTTCTTGCCTGAGTTGGCACAATAAAAACTTTTCCCTAAAAATGTGCTGTACAAGATGGACTGACCTAATCCCGTGAGAAAATTCAACTTCAGCAACTCCCTGTTTTAAAAGGAAAAAAAAAATTCTTCACCAACAAATTCAGACTGAACAACGCCTGACCATTTTCCAGCTCCAAGACAAGCTGGGAATGAGTGCAGCTGGACTACATGATTGATGCTGTGGCCCAGGGTATGTACCTTGGTTTGGGGTTCATGGGATCCCAGCTCAGTTTTTGTGGGAATCACCTCATCACATCTCTGGCCCCCAACTCCTCACCTGTAAAATCTTGTAATGGTATTTCCTGGTCATGCTATACCAAGGGTAAGCACATACATACCTTTTAAACACTACAGCCAGGACATTAATTAACAAAACACCATCCCTGTGCGGGGCTGTAGATCCCACCCTGCTCCATGTGGGATGGTAGGACTTATGCTGTTTCCCAGAAAGGAGGGAAAACCCATAGCAATATATTCATCCCTTGGAACCGAGGGACTAGGAATGGGGGCTTCCAGAGTGCTTCCCATGTCCCATTCCCTGTGGTGTCATGGGACCAGACATCCACAGGCAGCACAACTCAAGAAATGAAGAAAAAACAGGGAGATGGGGGGGGAAGAAAAAAAAAGACAGCTTTTTTTCTTCTCATGTACTTCTAGAATCTTTAGATGGGTTTGATTTTGCCCCTCTCATCTCACTGTGGGTGGTACTCAATAAAAGATGTCTTAAAGCAACTGCTTCAAAACACAGTTTTCCTTTGAAAAGGGAATGTGTTAACAGTGATGCAGCCGTGTCACTGCTCCATGCACGTGTTGGGAGCCAGATTGCTCACTTGGTTGGCTAAAAATAAGCTGTTGGGTTTCTTTTCCCTTGCCTCTGTTTCCAATACTGCTGTGGCATAGCGTTACGGGGAAAAGCCTGCTTCTTTCCTTAAAAAATGGTTAACACAATCCAGAACTGCTGATTTATTTTTATTTTTATTTTTTTTTCAGCTTGGTTTTGGAGAAGGCACAGAGTCTGGGAAAATGGTAATGAAGACCTCTCCTCTGCAAATGAGCCCTGTTTCAGTTCCAGACTTTTTCCACTCTTTAACCCACCTGAATGGGATACCAGGGAAAAAAGCTGCTGTGGTAGCAGCCAGGGACTGAGGCTCTCCAGGGCCAACTGAAGACCCAGAGCAAAACGCTGGCACTGCTGAGGCCTCTGGTATCACTTATGCAGAGCCAATTTTCAGATTAAAACGGCAATTTCATTTCTTTCATTTATCCACTTCCTTTGTATCAATACCCTTTTGTCCTAGAACCCACTTACCTGCTTCATTTTAAAATAGATGTAGATATTGTCCCTCTTTTATGGAAGATTTATGAGCTCTGTAGGTTTGCTTTTACAAATATTAATATTATATAAGCTGATGGGCTTATTCAACTGCCACAGGCAAAAAAAAAAAAAAAGACTCAGTCAGCAAGTTTTCTTCCTGATGATTTCTTTTTAAGGGTTGTAGGTTGGCGTTTACAAGAAGACAAACTAGTTCAGGATAACAAGGAGAGGATAAACAGCAAAACAGAAATTAGGACAAGCAGAAAAACTCTACCCAAGCCAGCTCCATGCTTCTGCCTGCTCTTGTATTATTATTATAACCATGTTCCTAAGGCTTAGCCCCAAAAACTCAGGGATTTCTGGGGGCTTTTTTTAGTTGGGTTTTGTTTGTTTTTTTTTTTGATGGAGTATAGACACACAGGACAAAACACAGCCTTAATCCTGTAGAGTTTGCAACACCCTCTTTGCTCACAGATGCTCCCAACATAAGAAGGACACGGACATGTTGGAGCACATCCAGAGAAGGCCATGAAGATGCTTCGAGGGCTGGGTCACCTCTGCTGTGAGGACAGGATGAGAGAGTTGGGGTTGTTCAGCCTGGAGAAGAAAAGGCTCCACAGAGACTTTATACCCCCTTCCAGTACCTAAAGGGGCTACAGAAAAGATGGGGAGGGACTCTTTATCAGAGGGTGGAACAATAGCATGAGGAGTAACACTTTTAAACTGGAAGAGGGGAGATTTAGATTCAATATTATGAAGCAATTCTGTAGTGTGAGGGTGGTGAGACACTGGCCCAGGTTGACTAGAGAAACCATGGCTGCCGCATCGCTGGAGGTGTTCAAGGCCGGGTTGGATGAATCTTTAAGCAACCTGGTCTAGTGGAAGGTGTCCCTGCCCACAGCCGGGGCTTGGAACCTGATGATCTTTAAGGTCCCTTCTAATTCTAATCAGTCTATATAGGTTGTTATTCTTGGTTTATCCGACACATTACTAAGCAGAGAAAAGAGCAGATTCTGGCTCCTCTGCAGTTTTCCAGACTGGAACCTGAGCTTTGCACCAGCATCCACGACCAGTTCCATCCCATCAGTGCCGGAGGAGGTAACCAGGTTTAAATTCCCACCCCTGTTGACAGAGGCACAAACAGCACCCACAGCACTTTGCCCAAGGGCTGGCTGGTCGTGACACCCACAGGCACCTCTCCCAGGTCCATGGCACAGCCACCAGCGTTGCTCCAGATGCCTCTTTGCAGTGAGGAACTGTGCCGGCAGTGACTCACAACACACCTCCAGAGACCCTCTGGGTGTGCAACACACACTGAGAGGATGCTGGTATATCCTGATTTCCAGGGCAGTACAAGGCTTGTGTAGAAGCATGTTTTTTCACTCAAAAGATCCTTTTCATTAATATTCCTTGAAAAGCTTTAGCAAACTGCACCATTGCTCATTAATCAAGCTACAAGTTGGTTTTATTCATTCAAAAAGGCTCCTGTCACAGCCCAGAGCCTAAACCCTTCCCTGACCCAAATCTGGCCCTTGGCTTTCCGTCAGGGGCAGCCCTGGTAAGGTCCCTCCCCACCATCCCCAACGTCCACAGCTGCAGAAGGAGTACAAGCCACCCCAGCACTCATCTCCTGCTGTCCACGCCAGACAACCACAGAGAAACAAGCTTTGTTTTTGTAGGGTCACCCAGGGCAGGGAGGACTTTCAAAGCTTCCTTTCCTGCTGGAAGTCCCTTTATACCCTGGGAGCAGTCGCGCGTCACACACGCAGGGGAAGAAAATCCAAACATGCTATTCAACAAAATTAATGACCCAGATTACTAAAATAAAGCTACAATTCAAACATCCGGAACTAATTTCCAAATTACACTTCACTTTATCTCTGCAGCTACCATTAAATAGGGTGGAAGCTTTTAAAATGAAAAAAAAATAAAAAATAAAACATCACCGCCATTACAAGCTGGATTAAAGGGAAATTGCTTTTGGCTGTTTGAGTTTTTCTTCCAAATTTTCAAAGGTTTACCATATTCAAATTTTTTACAGTCATTTTCCTGAGTTCAAACGACCCCAGGAACAACTCCCATTAATTAGAGCAACACATATGGAGCCGCAATACTCTGAGGAGCACGCTCCTGCGATGTAACGGCCTCCGGGCCATGCAAAGCCAATAATTTCCTTCCAAAAGGTGGCCACGCACCTCTCTAACGAGCTATCGCATGCACATAATCAGCCAATTAATTCATTAGGTAAGAAAACTGCAGTTTGGATGGCAACCAGGATTTTGGTTGCCGCCACCGCTGAACCGCGGGACCGGTTTCATTAGCTCACGCCGGAGGAGCCGCTTGAATCCAAACAGCTATTTAATTCAAGCGGACGCTGTGCACAGAATCCAGGGTAGAAGTTAATGCAGCTGCTAATGATTTCCTCTCCCTCCCCTTTGCTTTAAATGTTCCATTAGGTTAACAGCAGCAGCATTGCAAAAGGCCACAACCTACAAGTCCTGAAGACAGCAGGTCCCTTGGCAAGGGACAAATCCTACCACTCAATGCCACTGGACCAGGGACACCCAGGTCATTAAGAACCAAGCAGAGAGCACCTCCGCTCAGGCACAGCTCGCTTCCCAGCCAACAGCTGAATGCCAGCTTGGCTGCCTGCAGGTCTTGTTGGATGTGATTAGGTCTCGCCTGTAGCCTCATCCACTCGTTTGCAGGGCTCTGCTCGCCTTACCACTCTCCTGGTGTTGGGGGATGACATCCTCCACAGGGCTAGGTGGGCATGGGAAAAGGCTCTTGTGATTTAGAAGCAAACTTCATCCAATCTGCAGTAGGTATTACATGAGATGTAAGCATCTCTTTGGTTGGATGGATACGAGAGCCTTCCCAGAAATGTAGAGTTAATCAAGAGATGTTGTAGAAGCAGAAGGAAATTCTCTGCAGACTGCAGAAACAGTCTTTTCAACCGCTTTGAACTGAAGATCAAAGAACCGCTTCCCACCCATCGAAGGCATGCAGAACAGCACAGTGCTGAACAGTGTTTACTACAACTGCTTTAGGTTTCTTTTCAGAGTAAGAAAAAGTGACAAAACATATAAACAAGGTACAGTTAGTTCTTTATTTTCAACACAAATGTATATTTTTCTTGGTGGAGACTTAATATACCAGTGCTTTAGGGAGGCCTTCAATCACTGGAGGGTTTTTTCAGCATATGCTGAAAATTTCCACTCAAAAGGCAATGAATGATGCAGAAAAATATGCATGCAATTGAAACTCCACATGACCATCAAAAAGGAGTTTTAATGGAATAGGGTTTGTTTTTAAATCAGTCCTAGTTTTGCATAATGCTGCCTGTCACAGTGAAACATCCATTTTCATCAATGAGTTATTTGAGAAGAAAAAGAAAGTCCTGGCGTGTAATAGTCTGTTGAACTGTGATGGGAAGTTAGGAAAATGACTGAATTAGCATTGTTTTATCTTGCTGCAAGCTCTAAACCACACATCTCATTGCTTATCATGGTTTATGAAAACAACCCCACTCCTTCCTTGCAGGCTGAAGTCAAAGGCTGTTTGCAGTGGGCACAGGGGGCTCTCCCC
The DNA here is from genome assembly GCA_013398155.1 of Pedionomus torquatus. Classification (NCBI taxonomy): domain Eukaryota; kingdom Metazoa; phylum Chordata; class Aves; order Charadriiformes; family Pedionomidae; genus Pedionomus; species Pedionomus torquatus. Next base: position 57,114 of record VZRU01000309.1, read on the forward strand.
TGGCAGTACCATGTCCTGGTGACAGATGCCACCAGCCAGACCCTGTGCTGAACAGCAAACTTGGGACCTTGGATCTCCCTGAGCACCCCCAGCCCTGGCCACTACAAAGGAAATGCATTAAAAATAAAATGTGAAAAATTCTAGTCCTCTGGTGGGTCCAGAGGCCAATAAGACCAGTGGGATCTACACAACCCAAATACTCTATTACATTGAGAAGCACAATAAGTAATTACTATTGCAACATATGGCACAAATACTGGTAGCCAAGTTTGGATGTGCTTAAAAATCCACTTTAGAGCATTGGTACTGCTGGTCCCTGGGCTGTAGTAGCATAGTCCCGGAGTGTAGTGGCTCTTGGGTTACCTCACAGGCTTTCTCCAGCTTTATTCACACAGGACAAACCAGAGTACTACCTTGACCCATGACTCCAGGTATGGCAGACAGTGGCCAAGTGGGGTGGAAAGAAAAGCCCAACTCCAGCATGAGGGAAAGGAATTGGAAACCACAAGACCTGTCACTCCCGGCTCTTGAGGTGGTTGCACTTGGTGATCTGCAGCCTTCAAAGCTCACACAAAAACCCAGGCAGAGTTTTCTCCTGGATGCTGGCTTCCCTCTGTGCTGAAGCCCACCAGTCAGCAGCCAGAGCCAGGGAGCAGCTGGCACACCTTCCTCTCCACCAGCATTACCCGTCGGTGTGCTCTGAGCATGCCCGCAGGTATGGCTGGATCAAATCCAACCTCAGATATGGTGGGACAGGGTTAAATTAAATGTCACCAGATACAGTTCTGACAGCATTTGTAAGCCCAGGAGAACTCTCCTCCCTGTGTACCCGGCTGCTGTCCACACGTAGCCAGGGAAGAGATTTCCCCTGCTCAACACAGCACAGTAAATCACAGCGGGAAGTTGCCTCATCCCTGAAACCCCATTCTCTCTGTACAAAGAAAAGTCAAAGCCAAGACTTAGTGAATTCAAGGTTTTCTGGGCACAGGACATGGGAATGTCTCTGATTTCCTGGATGATTTTGCACAAGACTCAGCAGTGTCCAAAGCAGCCAGGGGAACTACTGTGAACAGAGCCAGCTGGATGGTGCTCCTCAGGAAACATCTGCTGAAGATGGACAGAGGGAACAGAGAGTGCCTCAACCCTCCCCTCTCCATGCTCCTCCACCTTGTCTCACCCATACAGCAGGAGAGTGGGCAGGGAAGGCAGCTGCTGTCCCTCGCCCAAGGGAAATCCTGCATCAGGAGCCTCCCTGAGCCCTCTCCACCATGGGAGCTGGGATGCTCAGGGCTCTACAAGATGGGCTCTCTGAGGGATTTGGTTCATCTTAGTACACAGATGTTTGGACATTTCATTAAAATCTCCAAGCCTCCTGAGTATCTGACAAGGGGATGCTGACATCACCCAAGCAGACTGTGCAGAGAACTTCCAAACACTCCCATCCTCCAGCTGGACTGGGACCAAGATGAGCAAGAAAACGATGAATTCTTTTAAAAGAAGTACAAATTGCTCCTCACCAAAGTGAGAATACACAGCAAGGCTCTCCTAGGGGGTGACATTAGAGGTCCCGGTATTGCTTAATGAGCCTGTCCATCTCATTGGACCCGAACGGCACGTTTGCTCATGGTACATAGGGAAAGTCAATGACGCATTGAGAACACAATGGTGTTAATCTATATTCTCTCCTGGTCTCACTGAGATGAGCTCCTACTCTTTCAGTTTCAGTCATTAAACAAACCACGTCTGGTAGCTAACTGAACAGACTGCTATACATCAAAACAGATCTCTCACTAATTCCATTTATTGGATCTTTTATTAGGACAGTGTCTCCTCCAGGATGGACTCCAGACCTGACTTTCTGTAGCATGACCAGTAACACCAAGGTTTGCCTTTGCCCATCCACATCTTCCACTCATGGCTCTCAACCTCCATCCCAGGCTTCAGAATTGAACTTACAGCACAACTTAACTATTTCCCCATTTACAGCAGCCAACATTTTACCTTGTTAAATCTACTCAGCTGCACATCTCTCCTCCACTCATTAGCTCAGAGATCAGTGGCTTCCTTCTTTCCCTTGTAGCATCACGCATCCCTCCAGCTAGGTCGGCTTTGTTTTCAAGATAACCTCAGGACAGACACTGCCTGTTTAAATATGCTCACAGTGTGGCTCACTATCCCTTTCAAGAGATTGCAGAAATTCTCTTCTCCTCTGCAAGCTGGGAATTCCACTGCTGTCATTACCATGTTCTGTGCTAGGACTGGTCCAAGGGCTGCTAACAACAGCTGCAGTCCCTGTATCTAGATCAGGTCTTAGCTGCATCCTCCCATTTAGGTTTTAGCAATGAAAGTACTCAGACATTAAGGAATCCATAAATCAGAAGCTGTGCTGGGGTGTGAAATAGAACATCCATTTGGGAGAGAATTAAGTCCTGCTTGCGTTTCCCGTCCCTGGATCTATGTGACTACAGGAACAACACATTTGCTACCTGGTTGGCTTTGCCTCTTCCCCCAAACTCTTTAAAACAGTGGTATTACAATGAGCTTTTCTTGTTGACAGGCTCTTTCTGTTAGCTGTACAAGTGTCTTGAACAATTATTGATGCTGCAGGCAACTGGCAAACAAAACAAAAAGGAGCCTTCTGTTCAGGAGCAAGGCTATTAAATCAAAGGAAGCAGGAATATCACAATTCTCAGGTGACCAGCCCTCAGATGCCAACACTGAGAACTCTGCACAAGTACTCCAGGAGCACCAACAGTCTGTATGAGCTGGAAGAAATTACCCACTGAAGAGTGGCAGATAAAAATAGAGAGCCCTGCATCACCACAACGTGTTAGACAATTTGCAAAACATGATAAAAATTATTTAAGTATTGAAGCAAACTAAGAGAAATGAATAATTCAACCTGCTCTGACTAGTCCAGGGCATTTTCTTGTGGCTATCAGGGTGACTCTGCTTTCACTGAGAACTGGTGTTAATCATGACCTGGGACCAAAAGAGTTTTGCAGAAAACAACCAGAACAAAGCAGAAACCAAACAAACCATTATACTTCTCCCTAGAGGGACTTGAATACCTGACTTTGGCAAACAAGCTGAACCAGGCAAAGCAGAACCTGCTTTTACCACTACTCCCCCTGCCCCAAATGCTAATTTAAATAACAGTAATTTCACATGTCTGTCCCCACTGTTACTTCTTCAGGCATTAGAAGCCGTACAGAATTATGCAGCCCTTGTGTATGTACCAGAGCTCTGCAGTTGGGCAAACAGTAATAACTCCCTCCCACCTGAGAGCACAGGATGTAGGTGCAAACCCCTCCCGGTACCAAGCATCCCTGAGCATCACTCCAGCCTGACATACCTCCTGCAAACCACCCTGGGAACACTGGGCTCCCTGGCCACCACTGGCAACTGTGGCTCTGCCACATCAAAGGACAGGCCGAGAGCAGAGATTTTGCAACGTGTTATGCAACAGGAGTGTGGGTACAGGCTAGGGTTTGCATACATACCAACAGTTTGGTTCACCCTTGCTCACTCCCTCCCAGCTTCTTCCAGGCTTTGCCTTGGGCCAGTCGTGCACAATTTCATCCCAGAGTAAGAAAATGTAGGGGTTTTGTGACAGAGATCTTTCCCGCTGCTGGCAGGAATTGCCTTTCCTGTCCCATCCCACCAGGACTTTGGCTCCACAGGGGAGACACTCATCCAGGAGACACTTCCCTCTTATTCCAGGCTGCTCTTGGGACCATTTCACAGTGCAGGAATCTCACACGGGTCCTGTTTAACTAATGGGGAAACTGAGGCAGGGGCAGAAAAGGGAGGCAAGTGCTGGGTCCTTGGTGGCAACAAATAACCCTGCTTTGCAGACTTTTAGCTGCTTTTCCCACACTACATCCCTGGGACAGGGGCATCCCATGGATGAAATGATGACATGACTGTCATCTAGATCCCACCGAGGATCCAGACCCAAACCCCACATCCCACTTGCAGTAATGAGAACTAAACATGTCTTGTGACCAACTGTGTTCCTGATTAGGAATCCTCATTCCCAGCCGATTAGGAGCTGCAAGAGTTCTTGGAGGTGGCTGCTGTGACTGATGGCACCGCCTGTGGCAATGCCGCAATCACTCGGTCAGAGGTGACGCTTTATACGCAGGCTGCAGATAATAAATAATATTTGGGTGGCTTTTAACTTTTGCTTGAAGAACAGAGTACATAGTGTTGTTGTGACTCATGCCTTTTGGAGAGGACCAGGTACCCATGCCCTGAAGGATGGACTGTCCTGACATACTCCCAACGCAGTTTCAAATAACCCCTCCAGAAGGGGCACCAGCTGGCCCCCTGGGTGGCTCAGTGCCACGTGTCCATGGCCACAGAATCACCCCACTGCTGCTGTCTTCTCACCAGCCTCTGGACCTCAAAACCCTGTTGGACAGGTGGGGAGCAGCAGTGCTCCAAAGCCATCAGCCAGGGACAAGACTTTTCCCAACACGATGGCCATCTGCACGACCAGAGTCCTATGTGCCACCTCAGATCCAACCTTGATCTTTATTACAAGAGTGTCTCTGCTCACTGTGGTCCTCATCGCACCAAGGTGGGATGTGCAAATTAAAACCAGTGCCTGTGATTTTGCACATCAAAAGCCACTCCAGGCTTGCGATAAAGGAGCCCGCTCTTCCCACCACCCTCCAGCCTGCATCTCTGCACATCCCCTTCCCAGCAGGGCTGGCAACACGCACGTTTATGCACAAAGATCATCTCTCCCCCACTGAGCAGCAAGTAATGAAATAAAGAGATTATAAAACATACATATTTGAAAAAGCTCTAATGGGAAAATATCCCCAATCTTCCACAGACTCTCTACGGTGTTGATACAGCCTGACACAGCTGGAGGCATCATTCACCTTTCTACACATAAACAGCCAGACTTTATGTACCGATTAGATCTATTTGTACTGCAGACATATCAAGACCAAGGGGTTTCAGCTTCCCAGCCACATACCCCATGCCGAGATCCAGGTAGAAGGATCCCATCTAACTGCCCCAGCTACCACAGGTCGGCTCAACCCTCAGCCATGCTTCCCTGCCCTTGAGCCTTGGTTTGCTTCTCACATCGTAACCCCTATCGCATAAGCAATAAAGGAAGATGGACTTTTTTTTATCCTGTTGAACCCTTGCCAAAAGTGTTTCCCCTCTGTGAGGGCTGTGGGTGTTGGTGGCAGGACGAAGCGCACTGTTCCCATTATGGGCAGCCACTGCTCTGTGCTCAGAAGACTTGTGCAGAAATTCATTCCCTGGCCCCTTCCTGAGAGCTATTCCAGCAGGAACAAAGCAGACTAACTTTTGATACCAATCAAACTCATTAAGTGGAGAGGCCTCACATTCCTACATAAGCAGAATATGAAATGCAGAGAAACTCCTGGAACAGACCATCTTGCTCAGTAGAGCAGAAATCCATCTGGTAAATGGGATACATTTAATCACACCAGGTTTGTTTTGCCTTTTTTTTTTTTTTTTATTAAAGGCCCATATATTTTGACTCCTTCAGCTTCACGACACAAGCTCTGTCAACACATTTGATTGAAAATGTCAAAGTGACCATCCGTATCACGTCACAAGCAGAATTGCTCTCCTTGCAACACCAGGATGGCTCTTCATCAGGAGCAGAGACATGCCCTGGCATGCTGAGCGGGCTGCCGCTCTCTTTGGCCATATATATCAAATACTATTTGTTAACTATATGGAAGCCAACCACCCAGGCCTGATCTTGTGGTATTTAGGACAGGAGACTGCAATCTCATCTCCTGCTAAACCTTGTGGAGAAAGGCAACCAGCGTCATCCTGCAACTGCAGAGTCTATAGGTTCTGCTAGTTGGACTAGACAAACTGCCCACACTTTGCCAACAGATCTATTTCCAAAGCTCACCGAGTTGGGCAATACCCTAGACGGAGCTGAACACCTTCCCATTGGGATGAGGAGTCCTGGGGACACACGGACACAGAGTGGTGATACTACACCAGACACCGTCATGGAGAAAGATCAACAAAACCTGCCAGAAAGGCTGAAGACTCAATCATAGAATCATCATAGAACAGTTTGGGTTGGAAAGGACCTTTAAAGGTTAGCTAGTCCAACCTCCCTGCAGTGAGCAGGAACATCTTCCAGCAAGATCAGGTTGCTTAGAGACCCATGCAAACTGACCTGGAAAGTTTCCTGGGATGGGGCAAGACAGGATATGTGTCCTCGGACGGACTAAGACAAAGCACTAGGTTCTGCTGGCTGTATTGCTTGCTTTGGGTTTTGCTTTGTCCATGCAATAAGCTTGTTCAGAAATGTAGGTGATGAGTTTCTTTCCATGAAGAGCAGGGTGAATCCTTGTTCCTCTTTATGAGACTATTTGACCTTTCCAGACACCTGCAGCTCTCTGCAGCTCCAGCCCTGCCTTTTAGAAGGTGTTTTGGGGTACATCAAGCCCACAGAATGCAAAGGTAGCACAGAAAGCTTTCAAACAGCTTTCAAGAGGTTTGATGCTGAGACCTGTCCAGCTGTGATAACGGATTAGCTCTGGTTTGGTTTTGTTCGGGGTTTTCTTTTTTCTACATGCCATAACCACAAGTGTAAACACCAGCTTTTATTTTCTTCCATAGCAAGGACACAGACACCTCGGTGCAAGCAGATCTGCTGGTGCTGTGCAATCAGCCCACTTCAGCAGGCAACTGGCCCCAAGCAAAAGCACAGCAGCTGCCCGGAAGGTAGGACACAGTCCCTTCCTCAGAGGGCAGCAACCTTCAAAGCATAATTAGGCCAATTTCAGCAATCAAGCTATTTAACCAATTTAATCTTTTTCTTGGTAAAATAACCAGAAAACAAAATGGTAAACCCCCAAGTTAATGCAAATTTAAGCTCTCACATTGATTGCCCATCACATAGTTGTATCATTCCTTAATCTATCAGCACCAAAATTAACATTCTTCTAGCAACTGTACAAATGCTAACCCTCTGTGCCTTTCAGTGAATGACAACACCTCTGGCTCCAGGACTGCCATCCTGCAGGGGTGCACGGAGGCTACATACAGAGTCTGTCCTTCCCCCAAAGAGACCTCAGCATCTCAGCAAGTGACACAGCAAAAGGGAAGTGAGGAAGAGGAGGATGCCTGGGCTGGAGGTAACACCACAGGTCCCCTATATCCCAAGCAGATGCTCCAGCTGCCAAACCTCAATGCCTCTTGGCAATTACTCACAGCAGCACTTTAAATTATGTACTATTGTCTAGCCTTTTATCCTGGTTAAAGCCTCAAGCTAAAAATAAAACAATGCTTTTGTTAAAAATCTGGCTCTTAATTTTTGTTTTCTAATATTATTGCTTGTATTTTGGGAAGTACTTGCAACCGATGGAGCACGGCTGGGGAGGTGGCATGGCAGCAATGCTGTCAGCTGGCTCCCCACCAGCCCATGTCAGGCCATAATGGTTAATGAACCCCTCCTAGCCTTTGTTTTGCTCCCTTTTCTGTATTTAATGCCACCATTTATAAGCCCCTTGGGAAAAGCGATGGGTTTGCATGAGTGTCCTGTGAATTTTCAGCAAGAAATCAGGTTTCTGTGAACAGGGATGCAGCCGAGCGCCTGCACTTAATGAGATTATGTCAGAGCTGGCTGGGTGGGAAGAGTGAGGAATTTGCAACAGCTTTTTCTTTCTCTCCTTTTTATCCTTAAATGAACAACTTTGTCATCTTTCCTCTCGCTTTTCTTCTTTAAAAACAAGCCATTAGCATAGCTCGGTTTATGGTGGCCTGACCCAGTGGGTGGCTGTGAGCAGAGAAACAGGCACATAGGGTTCCTTGAGGATCCCCAAATAAAGGTGTTGGTGCTCCCAGTGCAGTGAGACTCCAGACTGGGG
>VZRU01000310.1:0-11988 GCA_013398155.1 Pedionomus torquatus
GCCACCTGGGCACACTGCTGGCTCATGTTGAACAACACCCCCAGGTCCCTTTATGCCAGGCAGCTTTCCAGCCTGTTGTGATCCACGTGCAGGACCTGGCACTTGACCTTGTTGAACTTCATACCATTGGCCTCAGCCCATTGATCCACCTTGTCCAGATATGGGATGTCTAGGACTATGTTTTCTCAAGTATACAATAACGAAAAATTACTAGTGGTCCATTCATTGTGAAGAACTTTGATTATAGGGTCATTGCCTCTGCAGATTTTATTCTGTGGCACTGTGGTATAATGAATTTTCTGTCTTCCTGTCATGAAATGCAAAAGGTTCCATTTTGTAATTAGAGTAGTGGAAACCGTTCTTCTGGGAGACTGCAACCACATTGGAAATCAGAAAGTAATTTTATTGAAACAAGATAGCTCAGACCAAAAAAACCCAAACCAACCCCCTAAAACTGAATTGATCTTCATGCTTATAGTAAGATATCTAGCTGTAGTTTATTAAAGGAAAATAAAATAGAAATAAAAGGGGGGTTTCCTTCACTATGGTAAGAATAGGTATAGAAATAAGATACGGGTTCATTGTCTGAAGCCAAATTCTTTTTTATTTAGGCAATACATTCAGATTAAATTGGCCTGAATTTTAAGAGGCTAGCTAAAATAGTTTCCTACATACACAAATTGTGATCTGTGTATGACTGTGTATAACTGAGACTTAACATGTTCGCTTTATTTAGGAACTACTCTGAAATTTATAACTAATGTAATTACATGACAACACTGATTGTGTAGCACCTTCTTTCTGTACTCTCTAGAGATTTTAGTATTCTTGTTTACTTCTACTTTAGCACTTTAGGAGTCATTTGTGCTGGGCTTAATGTTCAACACAGTGGGAGGCTCAGGAAAGTTGGATTTTAAACATCTTCACATTATGCTGTTTGCTCTACCCTTTTCCTAGTCTAGGTGTCAGGGAAAGTGTAACAGAGCTCACAATGTCAGAAAACAAATATGCTCTAATGGTGCCATGGCAAATAGGCATAGCATCATGAAAGGATGGGAGCTCAGCATCTCTTCTGCTATCTGTGAAATCACAAGTAGCAAAACTCACGTGCAAATTCATACTCTTAGCATCCCTGTTGGGTTTGTGATGGGTTCTGTAAACTGGAGGGGAGAGAAGCGGGAAGCAAAGCTTTATATTCTTCTTTGAAACTGTTGCTTCAATTAACTGTTGAATTGGGTCTGGTCAAACTGGTCCATAAATTCTTTTTTCAACTTTTAGCTGACTTATGAACCAAATCATGGAATCATTGAAGTTGGAAAAGATCTTTAAGATCATTGAGTCCAACCACAAATCATCTGCCCTATGCATTATTCTGAAAAGAAGCTGAAGGAAACCTAACATCACTTAGATCCCACAAGTCTAGAGCGAGTAAATAAGAACTAGCAACCATCAGTGAATTAAGGGAAGGTTCTGTGTTTGGGTGGGTTTTTTAAGAAAAACTGGTGGTTTTTACAATAGGGTAGAGAGATCAACTTACATAGGGACTGCTTCCTCTGAGTGTTAACCAGTAGTTCACAGAAAAAGCACCAGTATCAGAGACTTCCCATGTATCAAATATCTTTTTTTTTTTTTTTCTTTCTATCCATTTAATCTCCTTTTAGCAAATTTGACTCTAGGATCAACACAGTGCAATAAATTTAGAGTTTTCTAAAATCTTTTAGAAAAGTCTAAAGGCTTTTTTCTTTTGAGATTTGGTTTAAACAAGGCAAATTTATTGCTTCCATTCTCTTAAAAAGCTGAGATAGAAAAAAGCACGTGGCGGTATCCACTGATAAATATTGTGGCTCACTAGCATGTTGTTTTGTTCCAACCTATACAGTCAATATATGGTTTATTGTGATTACATAGTTCATGCAACTTGCTGCTTGTTTTTCAAAGTACTTCTGACAGCTCCATAGATAGTTTAGTTTGGGTTTTATATATAGGCTATTGATTCTGAGTAACTATATGGCTATTACAGGAGACAAATGAAATTTACTTAAATTTGCTATGCTCTCACATAGCATCTGGAATAAAATCATTTTGTTGTCAGCATGTAAACTAACAGTTCATCTCCAATACTAATTGTGCAATTGATGCATGTTATTCTATTTACTGGGATAAGCAAACTGGTGATTGTAATGCAAAAATTATTTGCACCAGTGGTTATTATTTGATATTGTAAGATAACCTAATGCACTAGCTGGGCAGACGACAAATAGTCATCATTCAGAATTCATCATCCAGAAGCACTGGCTAAAGTTTAACTTTGCTGAAATGCAGGGTGTGGAACAGGCTCAACAATCGGCAGGAGTTACCAGGGCACACAGGGAAAGGGCTGTGTATCGCAACTCTTCTCCATTACACATGGAGTGTCACCAATACACAGCAGCATCAAAAGGACAGGGAACATGGAGGAGCACAATCCCTTTCTGTACCTCAACACATGAAAAGACCAGGGAGTCTCAAATGATCGAGGTGTAAGATTTTGTTTAATTTTTTATTTCCAATTTTTTTTTTAAATCAGGGGCAAACAAACTTCCTGCTAAGAGCACCCTTCCAGACAGCACAAGCAACTAGGTATGTCTACCTAGTTGTTAATTTAATATTATGAAATGCCTCAACAAAAACATGCTGTGGGAAAGTAACGGAAGATTGACGAGGAGGATTGTAACTATCCTCAAGTGACTCACACCTGAGGTGCTGGGAAACGCATATGTTATGCAAACTGTTTATTCTTGTATGCTTGCAGATGTATGAACATATGCACTTAGATAACCAAAGTCTGTGATAGACTCAGGAACATCTTATCTTACCACTTGAGATTCCTGCCCTGCTGTTGAAGAAGATCAAAGCACCTGGAAAAGAGCTATGCCTGCCCAAACCCTTGAAATACCAGCTAGAGCAGGGAGTCGGTTTGCTCACTCTCTCCTCCACGCTCTGGCTAAGAAGGACTCGCTCTGGCTAGCATGGACTCTTTTGCTAATGACTCTCACTTTGCAGTGCTTGTGTTCCCTGCTTGCCTGCCTCTGCCTGGGTGTTGCTTCAGAGATTCCCCGATCCATGAGGTATTGAGATTAAATTTGTGCTTTGCCTTTAATCTGTGGTTTCTGGTTGTTCCTACGTTCTGCCTGCATTGGCTCACACACATGCCCGTTTAACCAGCACTAACACAGTCCTGGAGGCTTCACTTTCCATCTCTTTCATGCATGTGTTACATAGTGCTGTTTTAGAGAGCCTTCATTACAGCTAACAATTAAATCCAATCAAAGCAGCGATTTCCAAACTAAGTTATCAAGTTGAAAAACATAATGGTGCTTGGGAAATAATTGGAATATTTTGGAATATAAATTTTTTTTAAATGGTATTTTCCCTCTCATTGAGACAGTGCTCCTTGACACTAACACACACACAAAAGGATTATTTTCTTTCTATATGAAAAAATTGTCAGAAAACACCTGAAAGCATTGTCTGTCTGGAGTGTCTCATTTACAATCATTTCTAATAGGTGAGATATACCTATTTGTATCATTAAATGAAAATCCTAGTTTTCTTGAAGAACACAGTACAGTATTCCTAGTCTGAAGCAGAACTACACTTCTCATGCTTCAATAAAAAAGTTAAAAAATATTTACCACTGTCAGAGAACTGTTCAATTAAAGGCTGTTTTAAATTTTATAATGCGAAAGTGTTGCAAGAGTCTCTTTTCTTCCAACAACTCATCAGTGAAAGGCTAACGTCCAATCATATCAGTCATTTAAATAAAATGTGTGCAAAAATAATTTAATTGGCATATTCTAAGAAGCAGCTAACTTTACTAAGATCTCAAACATTGAAATAATGCTTCCAGTTAAAGGGACACCTGCAGTAGTCAGTGTTCAAGTGCTTGCATTCAACTGATCAAATTATAAAATAATACCCTCCAAAATCTTTTTCAAAGAGGTTTCCTCGTGGGTTGCTTTTGTTTGTTTGTTTGGTTGGGTTTTTTTTGTGAAAACAAAGATTATACTGCAAATCTGAAGAACAATCCTTTTTTTTAATTATGTATTTTAATTCTTAACTTTGCTAGTTGGAAGTCACAATATGGGAGAAGGTCCCTTTAATGAGGATGAAGATAAGTATCACTTAATCAGAATGTGGGAATGGAATCTGTACCTATGGGTAAATGACAATGCATTCTGGGTTGGTTCAGCTCTTGGTTCTGAGTTCCACGTCACTTCCAGCATCACTCTCTCGTCATCTGTCCCATTAATACTTTCTGGCGTTAAAGGAGACTGAATATCCCCTCCAGCTGATTCCTTAAGTAAAAGAAACAAATGACACATTAGAATAACCAAGCAACCTGCTCAGGAAGGTTATGTGCATATAAGCACTAACAATTTTTAAATGAGATATGAACTTTAGGCAGTATTAATGTGAGGCTCACAGATTTCCAGTATCTCTCATGGTCATACTTCATCATGTGAATTCAATTTAGAAGTGCATTACCATAGGATTCACATTATTTTGCACAAACCACATCTGATCTATGATTTATTTCCAAGTATCCAGCCTCCTGCTTATTACAGACCTCTCTCTTTTACCTGATATTATATTCAGCCAGCAACTATTGACACTCAGGATTCTTATCTCTTACTTTATATTCTAACAGTGAAACAAACAATTCTGATATTTTTTACAAAAAACTAGCTTTCATTTTGTGTATTGAACAAAGTGAAGAGTGGAAGGGCCATTGTTGGTACATTGAGTTTCACCTATGAGTCAGCTATAAAGAAAACTTGTTCAGCATAGTCCTCAAAACTTTTGTAGACATGTTAGCCTGGCCTAGTTCTTGTCTGGTCATGGTATTATCTGGGAAGGCAAATACTCCAGTTATACCCAGGCAGCTACTGCTACACAACCAGACACCTGAAAAGCTTATTGGCTTTCTCCCTATCAGAAGGCACTGGTGCAGTTTTAATCAACCTTCATCAGACCAACACATACATTTATGTTTTGGCTGACAAACACTGTTTTCCAATTTCTAGTCACTGAAAAGTACTTTCTTTATAAAAACAAAGTACACACATGTGATGTAGCTCACATCCCAAGTCAGAACATTTTCTTTCCTATTATAGACTTTTTCAAGTAATGACTTTTGCAGGAGATAAGTGAGTCATGTAAGTTAAGTAGCTCATCTCAACTTTAAAACGTCTTAGTACGCTTTTAGTAATCAAGTGATAACATTTAACTCTGAGATAGAAGAATTTCATGAATAGAGTTCAATAGAAGCCATGGAGGTGTGTCTATACAGCAGGGGACTAATTGAATTACAGTATTTCCAAAAGCTAAGCATCTCCTATGGCCACACAGCCTTTCACCATCTGCATGGAGAAGAGAGAAAACTGCTATTTAATGTTATTAAACTGAAGTACAAGCACAGTCTCTGGAAAGCCAACAGCTCCTCTTCCCAGCTCTTTGTGTAGAAAACTGAAGAATAGCAATCTCAGAAGAAACTGCAAAGTGTCTAAAGATTATAATGATCTTAAAAGATCAGGGTCTATTTTTGAGCCTCTACTTGTAGCCTTCAATTAGTTTACAAGGATAAGGCTTTTTAAAAGCCAGTACCGAATCTGATCCTATAACTATAAGAAATGTTGCCACTGACTTTGAGACTTGACCAGATGGAAAAATTCAGTTCTTTTACAGAAATAAGATCTGGCTGTCATCATTACTTTCTGCAAAGTACTCGTGTCACTTAATCAAAAATATTGTCATTCAACATTTTCATTATACTTTAAATTATATTAAGCATTTACAGCACAGCAATTGTCAACATATTAATTTTATTCCACTGTATTTCTCACATAGTGAGAGACATATCTCACTCTACAACTTGAATTAGTGAGTAACATGGAGTTTGTCCTGGTTTGAGGTAAAACGAACCAATTTTCTGTTTTACAGTTTTACTTTCTTTGCTAGGCCNAACTGCTATTTAATGTTATTAAACTGAAGTACAAGCACAGTCTCTGGAAAGCCAACAGCTCCTCTTCCCAGCTCTTTGTGTAGAAAACTGAAGAATAGCAATCTCAGAAAAAACTGCAAAGTGTCTAAAGATTATAATGATCTTAAAAGATCAGGGTCTAATTTTGAGCCTCTACTTGTAGCCTTCAATTAGTTTACAAGGATAAGGCTTTTTAAAAGCCAGTACCGAATCTGATCCTATAACTATAAGAAATGTTGCCACTGACTTTGAGACTTGACCAGATGGAAAAATTCAGTTCTTTTAAGGAAATAAGATCTGGCTGTCATCATTACTTTCCACAAAGTACTCGTGTCACTTAGCCAAAAATATTGTCATTCAACATTATCATTACACTTTAAATTATATTAAGCATTTACAGCACAGCAATTGTCAACATATTAATTTTATTCCACTGTATTTCTCACATAGTGAGAGACATATCTCACTCTACAACTTGAATTAGTGGGTAACATGGAGTTATATTAAAACATTTTAATAATGACTTCAAGTTCTATTATATTTAGCATTCATCAAGTTATACAAGCCACATGCAGTAGTGTTTCCATTCTGCATCTTCATATTAAATTCCTACTGATTAAAAAGCAAAAAATAATTAGCTCACACTGATTTATTACACAAATATAAACTATTATTTATAATATAAATGTAAACTATTTATTTTATATATGTAAATTGTTACCTACTTTTGGGAAGAATCCTCTTATGCTCAAAACTATTGTCTTATGTGTTAATACTTCAGAAGTCAGAATTAAATCTTGATTTTTACAGAACAATTTTACTGAACTGAAACTGAATTGAAATTAAGTGTCAAAGGAGAGCAGAGTTGACAAGATAATCAGACATATGAATTATTTCATACTAATTATGTGGTTTTGTTTAATATTATCCTCTGATTTGATAAACAGTTTCAACTGCCATTAAATAAAAGGCATTGTGGACCCAAGAGTTTCTCTGTTATTGCGTCCTCTTCCCAAACTACACTAGATGTTCTAAAAAACATATACCACATCCCACAAAATCTGTTTTGCTTGTATCTTTAAGCTAAAATTCCTACAACACTATTAGGACATACATAAAGCCAGACATTTATAAAAATATTTTAAGTATGAATGCACAAAAATTATTTCAGCAGAAGAAAAGAAAATGTGCAAGTTCCAGCTAGGCTTACATTCCAGTAAAGTACATTCATAGACATCTAATTTAAATGAAATTCAAGTGACAAAAATTAATGCAGACAAACATCACAGTCTAAGTAATACTTTAAGGTTTGTGGTGGTGTGCTCTCTTTTTTTGCCCCTTCTTCCCTCCCCCAGCTCCTGCTCAGGCCATGGCCACCACGGCCATCGCAATATCAGTTGTGATAAGTTGTTAAGTTACACCTGGACTTTGGGGGATGGCTGGCAACACAGCCAAAATACTGTCTGGAGTGGGGACCTAGATATTTTGTTCCTATGTGAAGATGACTATAGGCCAATTATCTTACTCTATAAATAGTGGACAGCCCAAGAGCCCTTTGAGCTCTCCGGTATGGTACTGGGCTGCATGCCAGGATCTCCCCTTTTGTGAGGACACTCTCTTAAGGTTCTACTCCTTGAGGTTGAGAGATTCCTTGCCACAACAGATTCTCGGTAAGTGACTAATAGCATGCTAAAACTTTGAAATCTTAGCTAAATGATATAAAGGATTGATTGCGCATATATAATCCTTTAGACATGAACTGTTGGCCAAGACTGGGATTAGGATTGGATCCAGCCGCACCTAGACTCTTCTCTGAGAAGGAGTTTAGAAAGCAAGGGGATCCTTTCTGAATCTTGCGATTAAACTGGAGGGTTTCCCTGACAGCTTTTCTGAGGCTGTCCTCTGTGCAGTACATAATCAAGTGTACCTCACCATCTAATCTTGTAAAGCACTATTGCATTTACTACTAATTTTGTTAAATCACTGTTTAACCTTAATAAATATTTCACTGCTTCTCTTTTATGAGTGAAGTTAATCACTCCACCCGCAACAAGGTTCACTCCCTGCAAATTCACGAGGGGCTGATCTGTATGTAAAAGAGAATGTATGTACATATTCTAGTATGTATTTCTTCTTCTATACAGGTTAATCAGTGCTCTCACAACTATCCCTGCCTGGTAAATAATTTATTTTGAAGCTGGCTATGAATAAAGCACCAAATAAAACAGAAAAAAAACCACACACAGACCAAAACTAATTTTGAAAATAATATATTCACATTTTATATTATTTAAAGAGAATAAAAGAATTCTAGAATCATTTTTGTGAGACATTCATAAATAATGAAGTTTTTATTTCATATCCTTATACCTTCACATATCCAGTTCAAATTTTACAGAGTTGGTCAACTGAAAAAGATTTTCACCTCTCCCTCCTAACTAGAATAGCAAGTTAACTAAGATACAACTGTGCAGACCCTATATGGAAAAAAACCACCAGTGCTTAAATTAAAAGTCTTCCTGTAAACCAATGGCATATTTTAAGGTTTGATATTTAACACTCATGACAGCTACAAATAGATATTTCATACGTTTGAGAAGAGCTGATTAACAGCTCTTAAAGTCATTATTGTATCATATATAGGGTTTTTTTGGATTATTGTGCCTGGGATAGCTGCCCACTACTGTTCAGATACCATAAAATGATAAAACAATGATGATTTTGCCAAAACCAATCCCTTCCTTGCACTATAGAAATGTGATAGTAAAACTTTTCAGGCAATAGCTATTCCTAATAGTATAGGAGGGTCTCAGAATCACAGAAAAAAGAGTTGGATTATTTTGATTTATTCAACTTTTTTAGTTTACACAACATACAATTTGAGAAATTAACAGGAGTCTTAATCTTAAATGACCATGATCACTATATCTAAAGACTGAAGACAGATTCTTGCTTAGAGAAAAAAAAAAACAAACAAGTGAGGTTGAGACTCCAGTTCTCCAGTTGGTTGGAGTTCCAGACTGACAGGGTGAGGGTGCAACCCCCACAATTTCATTCTGTACTTGAACATAAAGAAAATTAGTTTAAAAAAGAATCGGGGAGGGGTGGTGGTGGTGTGGTCAGACCACATAATTTTCAGCCTATTGATTCATGCTGCTCAGTGAACTCCAAATTAAAGTGTTGCACTTCAGTGCATAGGCAAGCCTGTAACTGAAAACAGACCACGAACGGCTTGTCACCGTAAGATCCATGGGTTTATGACCTGCATTTTTTATAGCAGTACCAAGAGAAATGTAACACATTCTATGTAAGTTTTACATGCATATTTTCCAGTTTTGATATGGAGTATCTTCCTACCTATTATTAACTTAATGCAGAATGATATCTGCAAGTCCAAGACAGCAGAGGGATTGACACTTATAGCTAACTGAGCTCCTGTTATAAAGCTCACTACTGACACGCCACCTCCCAATGCATTTCTTTTCAAAGCTTCTTTAAAAAGCCAGTTCCTATAAAGCCTTGACTGGCCACTCCTTCCTCTTTCACTCCCCCTCTCCACAAAGGAAAAGAAGAGATGTAAAATGACTGAGGAAGCCTCCAAGGCATGTAATTCCAGCATTGCCTGTCCTGATTTAAAGTAAAATAGAATCAATTTTCTGTTCAGTAATTTTACTTTTCTGTTAAGCCTCTTCTAACTAAATAAATTCTCTGAAATTAACATCATAGTGTGAAGAAACTGCTCACAGAGTGATAAGACCTATGTTTATAGTTGTCCTGGTTTGAGGTAAAACAAACCAATTTTCTGTTTTACAGTTTTACTTTCTTAGCTAGGCCTCTTCTAGCTAACTAAACTCTGAAATTAACAGCACATTGTNTTTGAAATCTTAGCTAAATGATATAAAGGATTGATTGCGCATATATAATCCTTTAGACATGAACTGTTGGCCAAGACTGGGATTAGGATTGGATCCAGACGCACCTAGACTCCTCTCTGAGAAGGAGTTTAGAAAGCAAGGGGATCCTTTCTGAATCTTGCGATTAAACTGGAGGGTTTCCCTGACAGCTTTTCTGAGGCTGTCCTCTGTGCAGTACATAATCAAGTGTACCTCACCATCTAATCTTGTAAAGCACTATTGCATTTACTACTAATTTTGTTAAATCACTGTTTAACCTTAATAAATATTTCACTGCTTCTCTTTTATGAGTGAAGTTAATCACTCCACCCGCAACAAGGTTCACTCCCTGCAAATTCACGAGGGGCTGATCTGTATGTAAAAGAGAATGTATGTACATATTCTAGTATGTATTTCTTCTTCTATACAGGTTAATCAGTGCTCTCACAACTATCCCTGCCTGGTAAATAATTTATTTTGAAGCTGGCTATGAATAAAGCACCAAATAAAACAGAAAAAAAACCACACACAGACCAAAACTAATTTTGAAAATAATATATTCACATTTTATATTATTTAAAGAGAATAAAAGAATTCTAGAATCATTTTTGTGAGACATTCATAAATAATGAAGTTTTTATTTCATATCCTTATACCTTCACATATCCAGTTCAAATTTTACAGAGTTGGTCAGCTGAAAAATATTTTCACCTCTCCCTCCTAACTAGAATAGCAAGTTAACTAAGATACAACTGTGCAGACCCTATATGGAAAAAAACCACCAGTGCTTAAATTAAAAGTCTTCCTGTAAACCAATGGCATATTTTAAGGTTTGATATTTACCACTCATGACAGCTACAAACAGATATTTCATACGTTTGAGAAGAGCTCATTAACAGCTGTCCTGTGGTATAAAGTCATTATTGTATCATATATAGGGGTTTTTGGGATTATTGTGCCTGGGATAGCTGCCCACTACTGTTCAGATACCATAAAATGATAAAACCATGATGATTTTGCCAAAACCAATCCCTTCCTTGCACTATAGAAATGTGATAGTAAAACTTTTCAGGCAATAGCTATTCCTAATAGTATAGGAGGGTCTCAGAATCACAGAAAAAAGAGTTGGATTATTTTGATTTATTCAACTTTTTTAGTTTACACAACATACAATTTGAGAAATTAACAGGAGTCTTAATCTTAAATGACCATGATCACTATATCTAAAGACTGAAGACAGATTCTTGCTTAGAGAAAAAAACCCAAACAAGTGAGGTTGAGACTCCAGTTCTCCAGTTGGTTGTAAGACTGATAGGTTGAGGGTGCAACCCCCACAATTTCATTCTGTACTTGAACATAAAGAAAATTAGTTTAAAAAAGAATCGGGGAGGGGTGGTGGTGGTGTGGTCAGACCACATAATTTTCAGCCTATTGATTCATGCTGCTCAGTGAACTCCAAATTAAAGTGTTGCACTTCAGTGCATAGGCAAGCCTGTAACTGAAAACAGACCACGAACGGCTTGTCACCGTAAGATCCATGGGTTTATGACCTGCATTTTTTATAGCAGTACCAAGAGAAATGTAACACATTCTATGTAAGTTTTACATGCATATTTTCCAGTTTTGATATGGAGTATCTTCCTACCTATTATTAACTTAATGCAGAATGATATCTGCAAGTCCAAGACAGCAGAGGGATTGACACTTATAGCTAACTGAGCTCCTGTTATAAAGCTCACTACTGACACGCCACCTCCCAATGCATTTCTTTTCAAAGCTTCTTTAAAAAGCCAGTTCCTATAAAGCCTTGACTGGCCACTCCTTCCTCTTTCACTCCCCCTCTCCACAAAGGAAAAGAAGAGATGTAAAATGACTGAGGAAGCCTCCAAGGCATGTAATTCCAGCATTGCCTGTCCTGATTTAAAGTAAAATAGAATCAATTTTCTGTTCAGTAATTTTACTTTTCTGTTAAGCCTCTTCTAACTAAATAAATTCTCTGAAATTAACATCATATTGTGAAGAAACTGCTCACAGAGTGATAAGACCTATGTTTATAGTTGTCCTGGTTTGAGG
>VZRU01000311.1:0-16516 GCA_013398155.1 Pedionomus torquatus
TCCTCAACCAATTGAAGGAGGAAGTTGCCATCGGCACGTTCCAAGAATTTCCTGGATTTCTTTCCATCTAGGCCTTCAGTCAGCACACAGCTCCTAGCTTAGCTTGGGCAGGGAAAGTGGCAAATGGCCTTTTCTACAACCCAAGCCATGAAACACAAGGCCACGCAGGGCCTAGGTGAACAGTGCTTGTGAAGTGCAGTTATTCCCATCCCACTAGGTGCTCTTCAGACTGTATTAAGAAGAGGAACCACAAGCAATTTTTTCTTCAGCTTTATTATTAAGAAATGCAGAAAGTTTCTCAGCTTTTACCATGATTATCCTCACAAGCAATCCAACCACCATCAGCTTGAAACTGAACCCTTCCAGCACTGAGGGCACAGCACTAGGCAGACTGGGGGACCAACATGGACAGGAACCCAAGAGCAGGCTTAAACCCATGTCTGCTTTCCACAGAAGATCAGGATTTTAATCACCAAAAATCAGCATCAATTTTCCCAAGAAATAAAAGGTGTTATACAATTGGGATATTAGGATAACCCACTTTTTCTTTCCCTTCCAGCACCGGACCAGGAAAAGGGTTTTCCTCTCACTGTCCCTTGCACCCCAGCACACAAACATGCCTCACCCAGAACTCTACTGGTGTTTCATAAGAAGAAACTCCCATGATCTCCAACATTCTGAAACAAAAAGCAGAGAAAGTCTTTCAGCATCCACAACCTGAGTTAGGTCTCTTCCACCTAAAGCACCAAGTTCTCAATGTCAGATTATATGCATAATAATGTAGGACCAATACATGCATAAGCATTTGTCAATGAAGAAGTTGGCAGGCACAGGGATGTCCTCTCTTCATACTGTGCAGCAGGGTGTTGCTGTGGGCCAAAATAGCTTGGTTAAGATGCAACTATCACTATTTCCCTCTTCTCTGCTGATCAAGAGCAAGGCAGACAACTTAAGAGACCTTCAACATGAGACTTACATGTGCAAGAACACCACACAGCTATATAGACTTAAACATTACATCAACTGGCAGAGACTGAGGTCAGTCATGCTGTGAGCAGCTGAGGATCTGCTGTGTGACCTCTGACAAGCATCCATCCACTCCTGGGGGGGAGGAGGGAATGCATCTCTGCACAGCTCACTTCTAGCTTTGAAGAGCTCTCCACAAACTCACACTTCATTCACTGTGTAAAAGTGGTCTTCCATGTCCTGCTTGTTTTCCCAAGTGGCTTTCTTACCTCTTTTCAGTCTCTTGGAGTAGGGATTTTGCAGCTTCTGGGTCATTCCTCATAAAGGCTTGATATGGAGAGGCAGACTCCAAGTAACCAACCACACCAGCAACAGTCATGGGAATTTTGTCAAAGATATCAGTGATTCTAAAAGGCAGAAGGGGAAGAAAGGATCTTTGGCAAGTTAAATCTCAAAGGTAGTGCAACATGGACAACAGATTGAGGTGGTGGTGGATACCTGACACCATCAAATGTCCAACAGATGGAAACAACATCTGATTGTAGCATTTGGTGGGCCAGGAGCTCTAACTGATGGGCTGATGGCTAACTCCTTGGAGAAGCAGAGATAGTTCCAGGAATTATCTAATATAGTCTGACTTGAACAGCCCTTTTGATACAGACTAACCTGCAGACCCATTCCCCCTCCAGCATCTGGGACACCAGCACCTCTGTAACACCACTGCCAATGCATCCTTTGTGCCTGTGAAGTCAATCCCCATCCCATTCCTTTGTGGTGAGGCAGGCACTGGCTCCCTGGAGGTCTGAGGCACGTTCCTTCTCCCACTCCATTTTTCTCCTTCATCTAATAAGCTATTGGCCCAGAAGGTTCAAATTATCATAAACAACCAACTGAAAAAAAAATACATCTAACCCAAGTTTGCCTTGAGAAGGAAGGGTCCTTGCAGCCTTTAGACCATGCTTGCTGGGCCAGTTAAGAGATGCATTAAATCCAAGAGGACTGGACATGGCTCCATGACAGTGAAAGGCATTTGCTGGCAGCTACACACTCTGGCACACCTAGCTCCCTTGTGTTCTTGCTGGGCCAGGGGCAGAGCAGCCCCACAGAGGGGCAGAGACACAGCCTTTGTCCACTCCTGTGACTGCACCAAGGGGTATCTTCTCACCTCTTCTTGTCTGGAAACGGCAAGGCTTCAAAGATACCTTTGTAGTCTTCCAAGACAAGTTTTACTCTCTCATGTGAGTATTTTAAAAGCTGGTCCCAGGCCTGTAAAGACAGCGTATTAAAAAAAAAATCCATTCAGATTTGCTTGGACCTCGATTTGATGCATTCATAAACATATTGCCTTTTTTCTTTTTTTTTTTTTTTTTTGTTTGTTTGTTTGTTTGTTTTTAATACTCCTTGCATTAAAAATCACCAAAAATCTTGCTCAGCATTGAGAGTTCAAGCATCCTATTTTATTATAGATATAAGGGTCCTGTCCTCCCTACACTGCTGTTACTCATAGTGGAAGGACTTCTTTTAGTGGGTTAGTAAAACAGTCTTTGTCAAGAAACATCACTAAAATACCTCTTCCCAAACTGTTTCTACTTCCCATCCTTTTCACTGTGGTCAAGGTGACAGGAAGAGTCTCTGCAATGATAACAGTCCCCAAGCTCTGTTCTGCAGCCTTTCTCTCCACACCAGAGTCTGCCCTATTAATTCTAACGCCACTCCTCATTCAGTCAGCCCTTGCACTGCATGGGTGCCACAAAACCCCACCTCAGCCTTGTCCCTGCACTTAACTATCCCACTGCCTCATCCTCTCTGGTTAGTCCTCTAGTTGTACCCCCAACCCCACTGCTTACCTCTTTGCATCTAAGTATTTCCCCCTGCCCAGACCAGGAGGGAAAGCCCCTAGGCTTAGGTTTCACAACCTCACCTCCCTGAAGACTTTGGTCAGCTTTTCAGAGCAGTTTCCATAGCGCAGACTCATGTCCACAGTATAGGTGCTTATGGCCACACAGCCACCTGGCTTAACCACCCGGTTTACTTCTCTCATGAACTTCTCAATATCAAACCAGTGTGCGGCTGTAAATGAAGTCAGGAGGTCCACTGAGGCATTCTCAAATGGCAGCTCCTCTGCAGGGCATACACTGCAGGAGGGGAAAGGAAAAAAGACTGTGTAATATGGGAATTAGTAGAATGTGAAGTCATTGGGTAATTTTTGGAGTCGATGATCATGATCATGGTTACTATAAGTCTAGGATAATGCCCACTTACACCAGGAATACTATCAAATGGTATCTTCTCTGGTCCTGGCTGGCTCTTACAACCTTCATACTCACAAAATACCACCTTTATGTAAGGACTCGAATTTTTCCTTTGGCTGAGCTTCCTTCCCTGACACTCACAGGTAGGAAACACTGGGCAGGGAAGGTGCATCTCTGGCCTCCTGGATCTGCGCTTTGCTGATATCTGTTCCCACCACCTTCTTGAAGTGCTCAGCAAGGAAGCGGGTGCCTTGTCCAGACCCACAGCCAACATCCACCACCAGCTCAGCAGGGTTTACTCTCTGCAGGGATGAGTGGGTGCATCTCAGCAGGCAGCTACACAATTTACATGCCTTCACCCCCTTCCTTCCCCCAGTGTCCACACAGAAACAGCCTCAGCGTGGCACAACCTGTGGAAAGACTCTTCTGTGCCCACATTTTGCCCTATTTATTTATTCTTCCCCATGCCACCAAGGTAACACTCCCAGCATGGTAAATATCTTGTGGTACCCTACAGCCTGGCCATACCCCACTCACCTTTTCCTGCAGGTAGCCAAGGATGGTTTGCTGCAGCTCTTTGCCTGGCGCAAACCTGTATTTCTGGTAGACTGCCGCATGCCCTCTCCCCTCGAACATCTGGGTGGCCATGCTTGGGTGACCTGGCACCTGGGAGAGGCAGGAAGCCAGGACTATCACCATGGGATCAGGCTCCTCCTTCCTCCTTAGCTTGTGCCCGCAGGTGCTAAAGTCTCCAGCTCGTGGAAGGGCCCCGGGAAGGACTTTGCCCATGAGGCTCCAACAAGGGAGTTTCAACCTGCTCTCCAGCCATCCTTCCCGAGGCATAAGCTAATCACAGAAGCAAACCAGAAGTACCCAACAAATAAAGGTTTTTAAATCCTTCGCCTTACTCATTTGGTTTCCAACCAACCAGGGTACCTTCTGAAAAATCACCATTACAGCTAAAAAAGTCTGGCAGTTGGAGAGGGACCGAGTAGAACATGAAAAAAGTTTGGGGTTTCATTCATGAAATCCACGTTTTCATGTTAACAACAGTCACAGCAACTCCATCCTGCGCTTTCAACCTATCTGAAGGATGTCCCTTCCTGCCCCAGAAATGCTCAGAGCCTCTTTTAAACCCAGAGCTCCATTAATCCCGCCACCCAGAAAGCCGGGCAGAGACAAGCGGGGCCTCACCGCGGAGTCCCTGAGCTCCCCCCCACCAGCTCAGCGCTGCCCGCCCCACGGCCAAACCAGCTTTCACAGATACAGCGCTCACCCCCATCAATTTAAACACCCACCCATCCACCCACCCCCGACGCTACAGACCGCCCGGTGCCTGCGCCCACCCAGCCGGGCTCCGCCCGCCGCCCCACCGGAAGGCTCCCGGCCGCATCCTGCTTATGGCGGTGCCCGAGCAGGCGCCGTGCGGGACGAGGGGACGGACCCCCGGAGCCCGGCAGGAGGGGTCCCCGTTCCCTTTGAACAGGCGACCGCAGCCTGTTGCGCGTCTAAAGCGAGCGAGGGGGGCAGAGGGGCGCAGCAACAGCGAGCTTCTCCAGATACGCGCAAGCAGCCAACATCAGACAATAACGGGTTACTGCACCTCGTGATGCAAGGGGAGATGCTGGACTAGGCAGCGTCTACTTGCCTAGGCTGAGCACCTAGCTCAGCATCGAGGTGCTGAGCCACGCTCCCAGCAGCCCTATCAAAGCGCTTTTTGCAGCAGAGTCCTCCGGGTGCTTTCTGTGCGCTTAGAAAAGCCTTCTCCGCGCAGCATCACCCTCCCCTTACCGCCTGCAGATCCCGCCGGGAGCTGCTCCCAGCAGCAGTGCCCCCAGCAGCTCCCAGTCCAGAGCTTCTGGCCGCTTTCGGGGCCGGGCGGCAGGCCCGGGACAGAGAGGAGGGCAGACGCCGCCCCCGGTACCGCCTGCCCCGGGACCCAGCTGCTCTTCATGCTGCCCAGTCGGAAAGGGGAGGGAGCAAAAGTTGGAAGGCAGCTTCCAGAGTTTCCACTTCACCGAGATGCTAGAGCCTTCCCTTTTACACAGTTAGTGTTGTTGGTAATTAAAGGCAGCTTTCTAATAGGCCAAAAATTGTGGGGATGCTCAGCAGTCCTGCACATACCAGGATGCAGATACAAATGTCAGTAGATGCTGCAAGGTGACAGGAAAATAGGATCCAAATGCTACAAGTGCCCCAAGCCATACTCACAGAGGTCTGGGTGACACTGAAGTCCTGTCCCGTTGGCCATCTGAGAAATGGGTTTAAAGTTTTGCTTCAGCTACTTTGTATCCTTTGGCCAGGATGTACATCCTGAAAGGGGCCTAGAGATAGTAGCATCTCATAGACTGGCCTTTTCTGATAATCTATCAATATCCTTGTGCTATTGAATGCTATGTTTGCTCAGCAGAATGTTAGCTGAGCAAAGGAAACAAAGGGTGAAAAAGCAACCTTCAAAACAGGAACTTGAAAGGACAGGGGAGTACCACCAAAGCCAAAGATAACCAGGATTGGACATAACATCGTCGAAGGGGGGGAGTGCTGTGAAGACTACTAAGTGGCCTAGGTCCATCTAGAGGACCACCTGATGAAGTGAACAACCACTAGAGTGCTTCTAATTACTAACAATGGACAGTAGAAAGGGGCAAAAGACTGGGGGACAACTTGTAGTCTAATCAACTAATCAAAGGCGTGTTTAGGATAATGACTTCTTGGAGTAGGGGTGTTAAGACCTTCAAGGTAAAAAGGTATAAATTCAATCTCTAATAGGTTAAGTGGTCAGGAAGTATGTGAGCTCTAAATTCCCAGCCAATGAGAGGAGAGACAGAAACATAAGCGGCCAGGATAAAATGTATATAAACCTAAAAATGAAAAGAGAATTTGTGCATCCAACCTGGAGATGCACCCAATTCTGCACTGTTTCATAAATTTTTAATAAACCCCTTTTATACTTTGTTTTTAACCTTTTCTTCAATGACTTTGTCCTCTCTTACATTCTACACGTGAGCTGGCATTTCCTCACAGCCAGAAAAAAAGATATAAACAGAGCCTGCATGTTTATATATTTAAAAAGAGAGAGCACTCCTGTTGGAGCGCTAACACCAACTTGGAGAGTATGGACCATTGGTTATTTAAGTACTAGATAGAGCCTCTCCCCTGATTTGTGGCAGAATTTCACCCCTTCACACACTAGAATAGTGCTTATTACATACAGCTGAAGCCAGCAGAGCTGTGGTTTGCCTTAACACATTCACTTCAGTTTGTATTTTGCCCAACACCTGTGAATTTCTGCCATGATTGAGAGACGGGACACAGCTTGATGCAAGCAGAATGTCGATTTATTGTGTGTAGCCATTTGCTTATATATTCATTCACATAGGCTGCATGTTTTAAACAAATTGGTCCTTTTGCCTGTCCAGTGTTCCTGTGGTACATACTGATTGGTCACCACAGCGTATTTTCTTGGTTTAGTAACAAACTATTAATCAATCATCACGCAACGAGACATCTAGCTGCCCACAATAAAACTAAGCACTGCTTGTTTCTCCTTGTTATCTTTCCCTTGTCCTTCAGTGTCTGTTTGCATAGTGTGCACTTCTTATCTTCCCCCCATGGCTTCTGTCCTGCTAGCGCTTATCTTACCATGGCTTGTGGCCTACTAGTGCAAGCACACTCCCTTCTATTAACTGATCTGTAGAAGGGGCCCTGTTATTATTTATGCCATCACCCACAAATCTATGCTAATTAGTCTTTAAGCCCATCCTAATTTTAAGATAAATCGGCGGAACTTTTCCTGGGGTTGAACATGAAGGCCACCTGGAAGCAGTTTGGTCAATCAAAGCATGAGTCGAAATTACTGGGCTTGTGTCAGTCACCTGCTGCTTAATTGTATCTCCTGGTGCACATCTCTTCACCAAGAGAAAATACAACACAAACACCAAAGGTCACTGTGTTTTCATAACCTGCAGTGCTTTGCAGCATCTGGCAAGAGCCTGGCTTCTTTGAGGTTTAGATACCTTAATTTTGCCTGTACTCTGCTGAGAACATAAATGCAGACAAGAAGAGATGCATCCTGGACTTTACTTATATGCTCTTTCCTTAACTCCGAGGTTCCTGATGCTGTGGGCAATGTACAGATGATATTTAACTGATTATCCTCTGGCTACAGCTGAGACTAAATGCCTACAGTAAATGAAAAGGTGAGCCAGGCATGGGCTGCAAATGGCACCTATCCCTTTCTATGTCCCCAAACCTACAGACCCCACAGATTTAAATTATATATCCGGGGTCCTGAATGAATAGATGTCCAGACCCTGACCTTAATGCCAAAAAAGAGAACATAAGATACTGGCATTCTTCCACACCTACTCTCCTGAAGTCTTGTTCCTGTTGGCTCTACCTCCTACACACCTTTGTGCCTCTGCAGAATGCTGTGGCAAACCAGCTCCCAGAGCTTTGGTTTTCTAAACAGCATCAGTACACTGATATCTAACTTCACCTGTGGCCAGGAGAACAAATCCTGTTCTTGGAAAATAGAGATACTTGCCTGAGTGCTTCTGACACCTCCCTGTGCTCCTCTGCTTCCAGCAGTCCCAGCCTGTGCCATGTCATCACCTTCCCGCCAGTAGTCTGGGTACCAGCCATCCTCCCTGCTCAGCTGCTGGGTTTTCACTGCAGCCACTAGTACCATTTCCACAGAGGTCTGGTGTTTTCTCATTGGGAATGCATCTCACTTGGAAATTTATTATCAAAAGCAATAATCTAGTTTTGGGGGAAAAAAGCCCAACTGAAACTCTTGCCACTCTTTTACTCTTTTTGCGTCACTTGTCAGTGTTTGTCACCAACAGCTCTGTCATTTCCACATATCTAATCCTGATATGGAAAAAGCTATTTTGTTACTATTACTGCAGTCAATTACATTTCACGTCAGTCAATACTATACTGAATTCTTTATCTCAGTGTAATGACCTGACATCCAAGGCAAACAGTGCTGCCTTGTGAAAACAAAACATCTGGTATCATTTTATCCACAAGCTTTGATATTTCTGAAGTTTTCCTTTCCTTTTCTGCCTTGTTTTGGTGTCGGTGGGGAAGAGCTGCTTCATTTCATCCAGAATATAATCACTTGTCACTCTTGGAGCAAGCCTGGCTCTGTAATTGCATTCACGCTGTCCCCAGCAATAACATTCTGGCAAAAAAAAATCTTCCCTAATTTCACTCAGAGAAGTCTTAACTAGCTTTATTTTTTTTCCCCTGCAGCTACAAAACATCTGTTACAAAACTCATAAACACCTTCTAATTAATTACACCTATTTCTCAAATGGAAAATGAATTCTCAGTTTTCTCTGTTCCTAATGATGTGTCATTTAACTTTCCTTCCACCATTTCACAACAAAGTCAGTGTTCCACCTGCCTCCATGTTATGCCACTTCTACACCAGCCTCTGCCCATAGGATCCTGCCCACAGAGCTCAAAGGCTGCCAGATACAGCAAGCTACATCTTTCAGAGACTCTCACAGTTTTAGAGGCTCCAAGTACTAAAATAATTACAAAATGTCTTGCTCAGCGGGTTCAATTTTCTGCTTTCTCTGTGTAGGGATAATCCCCTACCCGAGAAACAATCCATGTCCCCTTCCCACACCTGCCTGAAAAAATTCGAGTGAAAACCCCAGCTCTGGCCAGCTCCATCCTAATGAGTGGATTTTGCTGTAGTTGCTACTAGGTAGGGATGGAAAGGGACATCATTTACCCACATCTTGCTATACTTAAGGTGACAAGATGTGTGGCACCTGAAGGGGTTTGGGCTAACCATAGTTTTCTCATTTTCTTTCTTTCCTCAGGCTGGACACTTCTGCACATTGCGGCTGGCAGCTGTGTAGAGGTGACACTGCAGGACTTGGCCTCTTGTAGATGAAGTGAGCTTTGAATCCTCTTCCCCTGGAAACAGAAGTGCCCCTTTGAGCACATCTTAAAATGTAGACCTTAAAATCACAGCAATTCTGTAGCCCACAGCCAAGTCATGGGCTTTCGGCTTTTAATTCAGCACCACCACTGTGTCCTGTTCTGTCCTGCCCATGAGGGGAAGATGAAGGAGGGGATACACCAACCTTCAGGCCGAAGCAGCACTGCAGCATGAAATAAGCAGCCTTGTTTTTAGAGATTTTGAACACTAGGCAATTCCCCAAGAGCAAGTGGGGCAATTTGCAGAGCCATCCTAGAAGGCTTAGGGCCAAGGCAGGCCCAGTCTCACTCCACTAGGCCTTGAAATTGGACCTGGACCTGTTGGAGTAGGTCAAGAGGAGGGACACAAGAATGGTCAGAAGGCTGGAGCACCTCTCCTGTGAAGAAACGATGAGAGAGTTGAGGTTGTTCAGCTCCAGCGAGACCTTATTATAGCCTTTCAATATACAAAGGGTGGATTATAAGAAAGACTGAGACTTTTTCTCAGACCCTGTAGCAACTGGACAAGGGGCAATGGTTTTAAACTGAAAGAACGTAGTCTTAGATTGCACAAAAGGAAGACATTTTTCACTATGAGGGTGGTGAGATCCTAGCACAGGTTGCCCAGAGAAGTTGTAAGGTCCAGGTTGGATGGAGCTTTGAGTAGCCTGGTCTGGTGGAAGACGTCCCTGCCCATGGCAGGGGGGCTGGACCAGGTGATCTTCAAAGGTTCATTCCAACCCAAATCATTCTGATTCTAATTAGCGACAGAATACACGTGCTGGCACCATTGCTACTGCTTGCAATGAGCTCAAAGATGCTCTCCTGGAAAAAGAAAGCCAGACTCAGTGCATGCATCAAGGAATGCACTGTGCTCACCCTGATGGGAGCCTGGGGGCTGTCCAGGGCCATATGTCACCTGACATTGCTCTGACTCCTCAGCATGACCTGTGGAAGGTGCCCAGCCCTGTTCTATGCAGCACTGATAGGTGGCACTGAACCCTGCAAATGGATTGTGTGCAGCATGGAGCTAAAGGAAGATGAGACAAATCACCCCATCATGGTCCTGTGTTCCATTTACAAATTTACTTGACTTAGATTTCATTCCAGCTTTGACTGACATGGCAGGTCTTTGCTGAACCATGCTGCAGGGTGATACCTAGAAGGCGGGAGGTAATGGTGAGCAGCCACCACGGGAGGGCTGGGTGTGCTGGAGCCAACCTTACCATCACCAGGATGCTGATCCAGGATGGTGCTGACACTGTTCTCCTTCCTACCCGACAGCCTTGGAGCTTGAGGGACATGTGTTTAGGTGATAACTACACTGAAGAGTCAAAAGAGTCTGTAGCCATCAGGCTTTTGTGCTCTGGGAACAAATGAACATGGTACTAGTGTCTCCACCCTGGAATCCCTCCCCGCAGAATGTAGTGGTGATATAAAAATGTAATGGGATCCTAATGCCCAAGGGCAAATGGGCAAAGTGCTCAAGGCATGCTGCTCCCCAGAGCATTGCTTCTGGCTCTATCTCCCAGATTATTTACAGCACTGTGAAGAAGCCAGCAGTACCTCACCAAGGCTTCAGCTCATGGGAGATTTTTTGGTTTTGTTTATTTGTTCTCTGATACAAAAGGAACAAAAATTATTATCACAACAAGGGATAAAGGGATTGATGAATACTTGATATTTCTACACAGCTTTTTTTAAACCCAGAGGGCCCCGACTTTAAATTAATGAAAAACTTAATTGTCTTAGCTTGAAAGCAGCAGGGCTAAAATCTCCTTGTAGGGAGATCAAGGATCTCAGCTGATTGCATGGCTGTGTGTGTTATAGCTGTGCCTCAAGGTCTCAGCTGGGATCAGGGCTGTCCCTACCCACTCCCTGGCATCTGCAGTCCAGAAAAAATCAATGCTTGTGTGAAAAGAGAGCACAGATGAAAGCGAGACCCAATGGATCAAGGAGCAAGAGACAGGGGAGGGAGAAGGGAATCTCTGCAGTAGTGACTGTTTTGGGGAATGGGTATCTGCACCTGTGCAAGTTAAGCATCATGGCCAATTGCTGGGTCCTTTTAATAGCAGCCAGCGCATCCTCTGCTTATTCTCATGCTCAAGCACACAAAAGGTTGGAGAAGAAATAAAAGCAGACAGGGGCAAACTCAAGGTCAGAGAAGGAAGTCAGTGGCAACAGAGAGCCCTTAACTATGAAATCCTGCCTCCCTCCTTAGGTCATCCTGCTGTAAATCCTTCCCTATGAATGACTGACAGACAGCGTGCAGAAGTGCCGAAAGACCTGGCTGGGAACAAAGCCACAGTGCTGGGATCTTCTGAAATCAATAAGAAACAACCTGTCTTCCGTAATTTCACCTTTAAATTAAGGCAGATGGGAAGACTGACTGTGGGACTGATGAATGAAATTAAATTAAGAAGTCAGATGAGAATCTGCGGCAGAGCATGCCACACAGGGACTGGGGGCTTCTCCATGCTTCCTGGCTCATCTTACATCTGTATTTGCTGACNGAATGGTCAGAAGGCTGGAGCACCTCTCCTGTGAAGAAACGATGAGAGAGTTGAGGTTGTTCAGCTCCAGCGAGACCTTATTATAGCCTTTCAATATACAAAGGGTGGATTATAAGAAAGACTGAGACTTTTTCTCAGACCCTGTAGCAACTGGACAAGGGGCAATGGTTTTAAACTGAAAGAACGTAGTCTTAGATTGCACAAAAGGAAGACATTTTTCACTATGAGGGTGGTGAGATCCTAGCACAGGTTGCCCAGAGAAGTTGTAAGGTCCAGGTTGGATGGAGCTTTGAGTAGCCTGGTCTGGTGGAAGACGTCCCTGCCCATGGCAGGGGGGCTGGACCAGGTGATCTTCAAAGGTTCATTCCAACCCAAATCATTCTGATTCTAATTAGCGACAGAATACACGTGCTGGCACCATTGCTACTGCTTGCAATGAGCTCAAAGATGCTCTCCTGGAAAAAGAAAGCCAGACTCAGTGCATGCATCAAGGAATGCACTGTGCTCACCCTGATGGGAGCCTGGGGGCTGTCCAGGGCCATATGTCACCTGACATTGCTCTGACTCCTCAGCATGACCTGTGGAAGGTGCCCAGCCCTGTTCTATGCAGCACTGATAGGTGGCACTGAACCCTGCAAATGGATTGTGTGCAGCATGGAGCTAAAGGAAGATGAGACAAATCACCCCATCATGGTCCTGTGTTCCATTTACAAATTTACTTGACTTAGATTTCATTCCAGCTTTGACTGACATGGCAGGTCTTTGCTGAACCATGCTGCAGGGTGATACCTAGAAGGCGGGAGGTAATGGTGAGCAGCCACCACGGGAGGGCTGGGTGTGCTGGAGCCAACCTTACCATCACCAGGATGCTGATCCAGGATGGTGCTGACACTGTTCTCCTTCCTACCCGACAGCCTTGGAGCTTGAGGGACATGTGTTTAGGTGATAACTACACTGAAGAGTCAAAAGAGTCTGTAGCCATCAGGCTTTTGTGCTCTGGGAACAAATGAACATGGTACTAGTGTCTCCACCCTGGAATCCCTCCCCGCAGAATGTAGTGGTGATATAAAAATGTAATGGGATCCTAATGCCCAAGGGCAAATGGGCAAAGTGCTCAAGGCATGCTGCTCCCCAGAGCATTGCTTCTGGCTCTATCTCCCAGATTATTTACAGCACTGTGAAGAAGCCAGCAGTACCTCACCAAGGCTTCAGCTCATGGGAGATTTTTTGGTTTTGTTTATTTGTTCTCTGATACAAAAGGAACAAAAATTATTATCACAACAAGGGATAAAGGGATTGATGAATACTTGATATTTCTACACAGCTTTTTTTAAACCCAGAGGGCCCCGACTTTAAATTAATGAAAAACTTAATTGTCTTAGCTTGAAAGCAGCAGGGCTAAAATCTCCTTGTAGGGAGATCAAGGATCTCAGCTGATTGCATGGCTGTGTGTGTTATAGCTGTGCCTCAAGGTCTCAGCTGGGATCAGGGCTGTCCCTACCCACTCCCTGGCATCTGCAGTCCAGAAAAAATCAATGCTTGTGTGAAAAGAGAGCACAGATGAAAGCGAGACCCAATGGATCAAGGAGCAAGAGACAGGGGAGGGAGAAGGGAATCTCTGCAGTAGTGACTGTTTTGGGGAATGGGTATCTGCACCTGTGCAAGTTAAGCATCATGGCCAATTGCTGGGTCCTTTTAATAGCAGCCAGCGCATCCTCTGCTTATTCTCATGCTCAAGCACACAAAAGGTTGGAGAAGAAATAAAAGCAGACAGGGGCAAACTCAAGGTCAGAGAAGGAAGTCAGTGGCAACAGAGAGCCCTTAACTATGAAATCCTGCCTCCCTCCTTAGGTCATCCTGCTGTAAATCCTTCCCTATGAATGACTGACAGACAGCGTGCAGAAGTGCCGAAAGACCTGTCTGGGAACAAAGCCACAGTGCTGGGATCTTCTGAAATCAATAAGAAACAACCTGTCTTCCGTAATTTCACCTTTAAATTAAGGCAGATGGGAAGACTGACTGTGGGACTGATGAATGAAATTAAATTAAGAAGTCAGATGAGAATCTGCGGCAGAGCATGCCACACAGGGACTGGGGGCTTCTCCATGCTTCCTGGCTCATCTTACATCTGTATTTGCTGACGACAGCAGGACCAACAGCTTATCATTGTCTCCAATACATTTGTAACTACAGCCACTCATCTCTCATTACTTTATGGCCTTAAACTGAACCAAATGTTCCAACTCACCTTGGTGGCACTGCAATCCAACACTGCAGCACTCTTGGACGAGAGGGTCCCCAGAGTGGGTGATGAGAAAGTACTAAACTGATTTTGGTGTTTGTGGGCACAGCTGGTTCCTGATGGAATCCCTGCAGTCCTGCCAGCTTTGCAGCGCTGCTGGTTTTTGCTGCTGAAATTCATCGCTGATGAAATTAATTGCTGATGAATTTCAACACCTAATGCAGCAACTTGGAGAGAGGGCTAGGACTGGGCAGGAGAAGGAGCCCACCCATATTTTGGCAGTGGGGTTTCTCTTCTCCTTACCAGAAATGTTTCTTTTCAGACACTTGGGAGCAAACAAGATCTCTCAGCTGGAGTACTCTTGGGTTCCAGTGCTTTTCAGAGATGGAAAGTCTGAGGTTGACACCTTTTGACAAACCTTCTGCAACAGCTGAGAAGCATCACATTCCTCTACCTTCAGCTTCAGGTCCTGTATTTCAGATGTTGAGAGGTTTTCCACCTTCTCTGGTGGATACAGAATTCGGGAGGGGAAGGGAGTTCCCAGGGGAAGCCACCACTGATGCTGCCTGGGTTTGTGTGTGATGGTTGCGGTGTCCATGCAGTTTAGTTAACTCCTAAATCTGCTCTGGCTCAATTTCCCCACTCTTCTGCTTCTGCACCCTGTCAGGGGTCTGTGAACCTCCACACTTGATTCTCTTGAGTGAAGTACTGTCAGGGAATCCTCACTAGGGCTGGATTTGGATGTTATGGAGTCCCTGAGCTGAGTATGTTCCTTTGGGGTATTTTGCATCACTGTTACAAAATGCTTATGCCTTGTCTAGCACAGAGCTTCACTTTCCAGGACTCTTGGGCGTCCAAGGGCCATAAATTCACTGATGATGAATTAAAAAACCCTGGACTTAAAAACAGGTAGAGAAACATGAGTGCAAATTGATTTTATTTCACCTTCCCTTGTGTGCATGTGGTGGGCATGAGGATATACTTGATTATCTTATTGTATCTACTGGGATAAACAAAATATTCAGTGGTGTCAGGAAGCTGCTGTACTAAAATTAAATTGCTCTTTGGGGTGCCTGTGGCCAATCACACTTAGAGCAATTGCTTTGGGAACTGGCTGATGCTTGATGCTCTGTTCTGAAAGGCAATCAAACCTGTAGCGATTAAATGAGATGCAGGATCATCTTAATTCAGTGTTTAAGATTATTTTTTTTCCCATCCTTGGGGTCTGAGCTAGGCATGTGATATGAATATCTATTGTAAGAAAGGGAGAAATGAAGGGGAAGGGAGTGATCTTTGTGGTTCTTCTCTCCATCCAAAACCCCCTGCACCAACAGACAGCTGAGTCCATCCCCCCTTGCCTATTTCCCATTGCAGTTCCCAGGATTTGTGTTCCTGTGTCCCCAGTTCCCTGTGTTCCAGAAAGCCAAGTGGGAACAAGCCTGGAAGCATAGTGATGTGGAGGATGGAAAAGGGGGATTTCTGGTTTCCAGCCACTCTGTGACGGCCAATGGTGGCCTGTTCCAGCTGGGCAAGAAGGCCCCAGTGCATTGCATTGTGTTGTAGCCCTCTCATGCTGGCTGGAACAGGCATCCAGGAATGTGCAGGAGGATGTGGGAGGGTACATGAGGGTGTAGACAGATGCAGGAGGGAGTGGGAATACGGTGGTGTGCTCTCCCTGTTTTTCCCCCTCTTCCCTGGCTCCTGCTTGGGCCATGGTCATCATGTGATAAGTTGCACCTGGACTTTGGGGGATGGCTTGGCAACACAGCCAAAACACTGTCTGGAGTGGGGACCTAGATCTTCTGTTCCCATGAGAATATGACTATAGGTCAATTATCTTAGTCTATAAATAGTGGACAGCCCAAGAGCCCTTTGAGCTCTCCTGTATGGCAGGGGGCTGTACACCAGCATCTTCCCTTTTGTAGGACATTTGCTTAAGATTCTGCTCCCTCAGGTTGAGAGATTCTTTGCCACAACAGATTCTCAGTAAGTCACTAATAGCGCGCTAAAACTTTGAAATCTTAGCTAAGTGATATAAGGGATTGATTACGCATATATAACCCTTCAGACATAAACTGTTGACCAAGTCTGGGACTACGGCTGGATCCAGCTGCACCTAGACTCCTCTCTGAGGAGTTTAGACAGCAAGGGGGTCCTTTCTGAACCTCGTGATTCAATGGGAGGGTCTGCCTGACAGCTTGTCTGACCCTGTCCTCTATGCAGTAAATGACCAAGTGTGCCTTAGCGTTGAATCTCGTAAAATACTGTTGCATTTACTACTAATTTTGTTAAATCACTGTTTCACCTTAGTAAATATGTCACTACTTCTCTCTTACAAGTGAAGTTAATCATTCTGCCCGCAACAGGGAATAGGCGAGGGGGTGCAAGAGGGTGCATCAGGATGCAAGAGGGCACAGGACCATGCAAGAGAGCACGGGACGGTGCAGAGAGGTACAGATGTAGGGAGGTGCAGGAGGATGCGGGGGTGGCTGTGCAGCGGGACGCAGGAGGGTGGAGGAAGGAGCAGGGGGGCTTGCCGGGGTCTGGCCTTGGCTCAGCCCTGGGAGCAGCCGCTGCTGGCGGGGAAGGGAGCGGCGGAGGGG
>VZRU01000311.1:18185-51811 GCA_013398155.1 Pedionomus torquatus
GGGGAGGGCTCAGCCCGGCCCGCCCGGCGCTGCTCTCCGGCGGCGCCGATGGGGCTGGGGGCCTGGCTGCGCTCGCTGGGAGGCTGCTGCGGCTGCTGCGGAGGGGAGGCGGCGGCGCCCGAGAAGGAGCCTTTGCTCAGGTGAGACCCTCTCTCCGGCGGCGCCGATGGGGCTGGGGGCCTGGCTGCGCTCGCTGGGAGGCTGCTGCGGCTGCTGCGGAGGGGAGGCGGCGGCGCCCGAGAAGGAGCCTTTGCTCAGGTGAGACCCTCCCGCCAGGTCCCTTCCCCTGTCCTCTAGCCCCCTTGGAGGGATGGGGCTGGGCCCCCGCCGCCGCGCGCAGGAGGAGGGATGCTCCCACTGGAGATGGGTCGCTTGGTCCACAGCCAGGCGTGAGTCCCTTTTCACCCCTAGACCCCAGGGCCCTTTTCCGGAGGTTGGCCGCCCCAGCGCCTCAAGCCGAGCCCCGATTCCCCCAAAAACAGTTTGCAGTGATGTTACAGCTGCTGCTTTCTGTGGGGAGTTGGCCATCCGCTGCGAGAACTGGATGAGGCTCCAGGGGGATTGTTTCCCGGCTGTGAGAAGCTGCTTTCAGTTGCCTGGGCTGGCTTGCCACAGCCACCGTGATGCACACCCGGCTGCTGCATGCCATGGGGGTTTTTAGGCTTCAGTTTTAACAAGTGAACCGGGAGTGATGTCTCTTTGGTGTTTTCCCGTGCACCCCTCCCCATAGGACCCCTTCAGCTTTTGCCTTTCTGCGGTGGGATTTTAATAGAGGAGGCTGAAGCACTGAACAAAAAGGGGGTCCCCACCTTGCTAAGGCAGTGGGTCGGGTCTTACTGTGGGGCAACTCCATGCTGTGCAGAGCTCTGTTCCCAGCCTGGGGATACTGGAAAGGACACACCACGGCACGGTTGGAGCTGGCTTTATGTGAAAGCAGAATGTGTATTGATTTTTAGAGTGAAAATTTTTCTGTCCTGCTATTGGTCAGATCTGCCATATGCACAGAGCCATAAGGTTGTGCAGGATTTGTGCACAAAAAGATGAGTCCCTGAATCATGGAGAAGAGCAATGAGCTGTGCAAGCACATAAGCAGATATTGTATGTTGCAAAACATATATATGTAAGGGTGTGTGACACCTCTCCCTCCTTCCCAAGCTGCCAGCTGGAGTCCTGGCCACCACCAGAGACCACTGTGGGTGTCCCTGCCCTGGGATGTCCCTGCCCTCCTAGAGTCATTGTTGGGACATAGGCATTTCAAGAAAGAGGGTGGGGTGTTCCCAGTGTGGCCTACATAGGGATCTGCTAATAGCAGAGCTGGCGACAGGACTTGAAATGTCCTGATTTTGTCCTGTTGAAGCAGTTACCTAAATAATAACCAGATAATCCTGATCATGGGGCCTCCAGCTCAGGAAATTGGCATTAACTTAAGGAGAGCCGAGCACACGTGTGGAGAGGCTCCTCACTGCTGCCTTGCCAGCTGGGGTGGCTGTCCCTTGCCGGGCACCTTTCTTTAGTAACATGCCTTCTGCTGGTGATCCAATTAATGCTGCCTATAAGTCAGAAAGCCTGTATAAATGCTGCACATTCAAAAGGCACCTGCTCTTGCACAACAGTGCCAGTGTAATTAAGCTAACAGCCTAATCGCTGGCTTGTCCCTCTTTGGGGTTTTATTTCAAAGGGGGGGATCTTGAAAGAGCATGCTTGCTGTATTTTTATTTTTATCCCAACGTTGTTTAAAATTAATAACTTGCTTGAGGTTTTAGATCTTTTAGCTGTGTTCTAGTTTTTGGGAGCTGATATTGCTACTGATATGTTGATTTTATGACGTTTCGCCTTATTTTCCCCAAGCAGAGTGATTGTGGCCTCAAAAATCTGACGTGTCAAAGAATGAAGCAGTGAGAAGGAGGTAATATATGTATAATTAGGTGCATATATTACCTGAGTGTATACAAAGCTTGCTGCAACCCGTGACAAGGCCAGCAAGAGCAGCCTGTGCTGTGCGTGGAGGTGGGGACGGAGTATAGATTTAGGCATGGTGCTGAGTGCAGGGCTGGGAAAAGAAACCCCAAAGTTGGGGAGCCCAGACAAAGCGCAGAGTTTGAAACGGTGTGAGTCCCTTCTGGTCCCATGGAGACTCCTGTAACCTGCAAAGCAGGCTGCTGCTCATGTGCTTCTTTTTTTCCTCCCATTTGTTCATTTTAAACGTTGCTTGGAAGTCCAGCATGCTCTGGGGGTGCTTGCTGTTGGCAGAGCTCTCCATGCTTCTATGGATTTGCTGACTCCTGGGAACTGCATGTGTCCCTTAAAGTCTGCTGGATGCTCCTTGCTGCAGTTTGGAAATAGAAATGCATTGGGAAGTGGCTGCGAGGGAGTGGCTCATAAAATCTAAGGTGTGTTACTATTGTTGCCAAATACTGTTTTCTAAAGTAAGTCAGATATTAAGGGTACTGGTAAGACACCAAGTGAGAAGAAGCCAGTGAAAGGCAGGATGGGACTGAACTCATGCTGATAGCATGGCTGGCTCCCAAGTGGTTCTCTTCCAGGCTGGGATCCTGTCTGCTACATGTTTAAAAAATGGTTTGAGTGAATCCATGCTGAATCCAGTGTAGGAATGGCTGACTTATGCCATCCACACCCTCCAAGTTAAGTTTGTTTGCTTGTCTTTAATGAAAGATTGTAAGAGATTATCTTTTCCCTTATTACCTGTTGCTCAGGTTTTGGGTTTGTTGAAACTCTAATTAACCTTCCTGCAGGAATGCTGATGTGAATGATTTTTTCTACTTTATCTACGTGCTGGAGCTCCTCTTAGTGTCTTTTTTATGGCTTGGCATCATGACTAAAGTGCTCGCAGTGTTATCTGAGGTTTCACTGGATGGGTTCCTTGCAAAGGAATGGGGTTTGTGTAGCAAATAGAATAAACAGTGGGGTGTTGTAACAAGAAGTGAGCAGGTATTGCCACAGGATAGCTGATAAGAAAATTGGGTAAGGCTAAAAATATTTCTTCATTTGTGTTGTTCTGCTCAAGCGTCTAGACATTTTGATTAGAAACATTGTGGAAATACTCTGCTAAAAGTTCTCCTGGCATACTTAAGTAACCCAATAAAAAAATGCATGTTCCAGTAGCAACATAAAGTCATAACACCCAGAACTGCCATCAGTGCAGAGAAAAGCTCCTTGTTTCAGTGGGGACAGTCTTCCCAGAAGATGATGCTTTGCTTTGCTGGCCACTAAGCCAATAAAGCCTGGAGTTCACAAGCAGGCTGAGGACATTTCCATCCCCAAAATAAAGATGGGGCTACATGTCCTTTCTGTGCCCTAGTACAGGTTATTGCGCAGCTCAGTGCATTGCTGTATCTCTCAAGCAGGAGCTGCCAGGGTGAGTTTTTCGCTGTGGAGGTCATCTGCTTGATTTGGTATGGTTTGGGCTGCTGGGGGGAAAAGAGAGCTGTGGGGTCACACAGAAACATGGTTGCAGAGGTGGGACCTCTGGAGAGCATCCAGTCCAGCCCCTGCTTGAGCAGGGTCATCAGGAACAGGTTGCCCTGGACCGTGTCCAGCTGGGTTTTGAGTGTTTCTAAGGGTGGAGACTCCACAACCTCTCTGGGCAACCAGGGCCAGTGTTCACCCACCCTCACAACGGATCCTTTTTATTCTTATGATTAAAGAGAATTTCCTAGATTTCTATATGTGTCCTGTCATGGGGTGCCACTGAGAAGTGTCTGTCTGTTTCCTTCACTCCCTCCCATCAGGTACATGTACATGTGGGCAAGATCCCCATGAGCCATCTCTTCCCCAGGCTCACCAGTCCCAGCTCCCTCAGCAGAAGTGGTGCATGTTTTGTCCAAAATAAAACCGTGCCCAATGGCACCGCTTTTGAGGAGAAGATGGGTAGAAGCTGCTTCTTTGGCCAAGAGGCAAGGGAGAGGCTTTGCATGCAGCTGTCCCCTTGCTCGCTACTCAAGGCATACCCCTCTGCATGTGAAGTCTCCCTGGGGACAGATTGTGCCTGTGGGATCTTGGCACAGCTGCAGGGTTATCTGGGCACAGAGAAAATACACTTTGGAGCCACTGAGATTTCTTAGCCTTAGTTAATTAAAACCCCTCTCACATCAAGCTCAGAGAGACTGGCATGGTGCTTGCTTAGTGTTTGGGGTGGGAAGGTGTGATGGGGAGCAAGGCAGGGGGTTGTGGGAGCGATGGGGAGATGCTGCCTTTTATCCTCGCAGATGGATGCTCACAGTTCCTCCATCCTAGCCTCCTTTGTGTTACTGATATCTTTCATGGCAGCATTGCCTAGTTTGAACTGTGGCTTGTGTGGTCAGGATGTTTGCTAAGATAAAAAAGTCTGTCTTCCCATTCCCTGCTCCTCCTCTTCTTTCCCTCTCTCAGAGATGAGGGGAGCAGGACATTGGGCTGCGAGAGGGGATGCCACAGCAATGGGCACACTTTACCCTGTGAAGGTAAAAGGAGGTGGTGTGATGCTGAAGTAGCTAACACTGCCTCACCTCTCCCCCTCTCTGCAGTAACAACAACCCCTACGCCTCCTTTGGAGCCACACTGGCACGGGACGAGGAGCAGAACCTGTGGAGCACCCCGCATGACGTGACCCACACAGAGGCAGACGATGACCGGGTGCTGTACAACATGATCGTGGTCAGGAACCAGCTGGACAAGGACTCAGAGGTGAGGTGGTGCCATTCCTTGCACTTGGTTTCACTGTGGACCAAGGTTTGGTGCTTTTATCAGATACTTTGGCAGTACCTTTATTTAAGCACCCATTAAGCTGCTAGAAAGACCCTGAAGTCCCACTCACATAGGCATCAGGTCCTTCCATCGGCTCCATCACTCTCCAGATTTTATCCTATATCTGGTATGGATGTCTCTGTAGCCATCTCATTCCTGGAAAGCTCGGAAATGTCTCTGTAGCCATCTCTTCCCTGGGAAGCTTGGGGATGTCTCTGGCAGCTGAGGAGAGCTGCCCTGAGTTGAGATGCACAGTGTCCTGCAAGCACCTCTACTAGCACCACCTGCAAACGCATGCTGGTAGCACTGGGACCCCTAGCTCAATTGACTAGCTCAATTTCCTAGCTTTACAAGCTACTCTTTTTTTGTCCAATAGTTCCCTGATTTGGCTTTCCCATGATCAGACTGGCATCAGTCCTGCCTGCAGTAGCTTTTGCCAAGCAATGGCAGCACCTGGAGCTGAACTTCCACTCCAGTGATGTGTCAAGTTAAATACTCCTCTAATGGGTTGCACGGCAATTGTTGAGAAGTGGAGAACTGGCACAGCTCTTAGCATAGCAGGAAAAAATCATTGCTGTTACATAAAAGCTGTTTTGCAGCCCTGATTTCCTTTGCTAAAGCACTTCTGCGCAAAGGAGATTTCAGTGGCATGATTAGGAGCAGGCTGTAGCAAATAGTGACATATTTTACCATTTCTGATTGCTTTTAAGACTTCAAAATGTTTGCTGGAGAGCTTGGAGGCTTCACATTTAATTTCAACATGATCCCACTTCATCCAAGAGACTGCAAGACTGTAGCTCTTCTTCCTATAATAGTCCTCTTAAACCACAAGCTCTCAGCTTTCAGGAGAAGCCTTAAACTCCAGAGGTACAGCTGAGACCAAAATAACAATTTTTCAAACTGAAAATTAGATAATGCAGTCCTAATGTATTCTTGATGGACAGAATCTGCATTTAATGAGGGTGTTTTTGCTGGGGATTGGATGATTTGAAGTGTTTACAATGCATGGGTTCGTAACTTCATTTTCATGCCTGCATGTAACATTTACATCTATTGCAGCTGTAAAGGAAGATATTCTCTTCCCTCCCCACCACTGCTTTCTCTATCTTGTGATTACTTGTCTTAGAGAAAACAGGGAGCTTCATCCAGCCCACAGTGGCTGAAGGAAATGAGGACAAACTCTGTTTAGGGGCCTGCGCTGGTCCTGGGCTGTTCAGAGCTGAGTGTACTTCAGGGCATAATGAACTCATAATGAGCCCTTCCTTCAGTGGAAGCTCCTCATTTCAGCCCGTGCACAGTCAAGTGGCCTTCATTTAGGGCTCATTATGAGGTAGGCCTCCTAAAAGCTATTATTATTTATAAATCAGTATCGTAAGTGGATGGGCTGCTAAAAAGGTGTCTCCTTGGGCAAGGGAGCATTATGCGTCAGCCTTGCTCAGGTTGCAGAGGAGAGCATCAATTATGGGTGAGCCAGAGCACGCTCCTGTGCCCACTTGTCCTAAACCCAATATGCCTGTTTGTCCTAAATCCAATGCTTTCTTTCTGCCTTCAGCATGTCTAGGATTTTTAGTGGGTCTGTGCAGTTTCCATACCCGCCGGTGAAAAAGTATGGGGCATGGAGCTTCTTCTTCACAATGAATGTAAGATCACATACCATTGCTTTTTATGCAGTGCAATTACAACATCAGGCTGACTTTGAAGAAAGCCGGCACATGATATGCTCGATTTGAATTACAACAGAGTGCCCTTTGCAGCTATTGACTTCCATCCTCTCTGCTGCTGCCTCTCTTTTACAGGTAGGGAAGCTGAGGCATGGTATATAATCCCGGCCAGCTGCTGCAGTTTCTAGCTGCAGCTGCTTCTGGGTGGCAGGACAGGGAAGGACTTGGCTGCCAAAGCCAACATTCCTGCATTTGCCCCCAGTGCTGAAATCCCTCCTTACTCCAGTGAGCATTTTAAAACTAGGCCAGACTGCATTGCCTTCCCTTCCTAATGAGGCTTCAGCCCTGAGAGACGGAAAAAAAAACTGATTGCAAAAAAGTGCTGGGCTGTAAAAGCCGTAATCTGCTTTGGGAGCTACTCTGCTCCCAAAGTCCCTGGGGAGAGTGTGAGGATGCTGTAGGACAGGAGATGGAGGAATGGCTTGTTGTTATGCAGTGGACAGGCATTACGAAACCATTGCTTCTTTTTTCCTCTTGGTTAAAATCAGACTGAAAGGAAAACTACTCCCTCTATTTCTGCTCCTTCATTTAGCAAAGAAATTTTGGCATGCTGTGCATTTACTGTGTGCTTTGCCATTCCCCACCTTTATCTTTGTGGTTTCTTAGGACTTTGGAAGGATTCCAAAGAGCAGGTTGCTCTATGTCACATGTGATTTATTTGTATGGTACCTCTGCCTCAAACCAGCATCACACTTCTTTTCATCTGCCTAACCCATTTCTGCTTTCTTGGTTTTTTTTTTGTTTTTTTTTAAATGTTTGTTCACATAATGACAAGGTGTTGTGAGCTAAAACAGAAGAAGTAGTGGGCCAAGACGCAGTGGTGACATCAGTATGGTGCTGGAGGTCAGTGGACATGGTCCATGATGGCCCTCTCCTGGCCTGGGCACCTCTATGCCATGGATCACTGTGAATAAGCAAGCCAAACTGTATATGAAGGGCCAGGCGCTCTGACACTGCACCCTTTAACTCAGTCAGTTTTCTGCATGTCGTTCACGGTGGAGCTGCCAGCAGCTCACAACACTTGTGTCCTTCCTTGGGGTCAGTTCCTTGCTCCCACCATGGGGCTGGACACACAACTGATCCATGTGGAGCAGCCTCTTCTGCCAACTGCCCCACTCTGGGAAATTTGGCAGCTCCAGCCCAAACTTGGTGTGACCTTAACTTGTGTAAGGATGACAGGACTGCTCCATCCTACTCCTTGCTGAACCAGGCCAGCAAGCTCTTCAAAGCAAGCACCGTGACATCCCCGGGTGCGCCCTGTTTCACACCCACTTGGCTCGTCCTGCTTGGTGGTGTGTTCTGGGAGTGATGGTTTAGGGGGCTGTTGGCCTTTGTGGAGCACCCAGCAGCTGCAAAACCCCCCAAAAAGTGCAATAGGTAGATGAGGCAAGATTCGCTGGAGCCTCCTAAAACCATGAGGACTGAGCAATTTCCAGCTCAACATTTCTGTCTGCATGAGGCCAATGAGCATGATGTGCTTGGATGCACATTCGGAAGCAAAGGAGGGGGCAGGGGAGCGTGTGCTCAAAGAAAACCAGAAAAGCCATAGCTGAAGGCCTGGCTTAAGGGGGCTGGTGAAGCTAT
This sequence comes from Pedionomus torquatus, assembly GCA_013398155.1. Classification (NCBI taxonomy): domain Eukaryota; kingdom Metazoa; phylum Chordata; class Aves; order Charadriiformes; family Pedionomidae; genus Pedionomus; species Pedionomus torquatus. The sequence continues at coordinate 26,234 of VZRU01000311.1, forward strand.
TGCAGCCTTTGGAGATCAAAGCTGTTGTCAAAGCTTTTGAAGGCTGAGGTCAACTTTTCAAATATGGAACAAATACTTCTTTTCCTGCTCCTGCCCTGCAGCATTGTCGAACCTGTTGTGGGGTAAAGTAAAACACCAAATTTGGAGGTGAAATGAGAACCTCTAGGAAAACAGGATGTTAAGATGCTGCATAGATACAGGCCAAATCGTTGTTCCAGCATGAACCCTGCTAAATGGGGAGAAAAGCATTTTATGGGTGCGGGGGATGTGCTTCCATGTTAACAGCAAGAGCTGGGCTTATTTGGCTTATGGGCACAGTGTGGCAGATGACCCCTCCATGAGCACCAGTTTGTGGTGGCCCTGGTGCCTCAGTGTCCTCTGATGGGAGGTGCATGGAGTTACCCAGCCGTGGGCAGAGAGCCTGAGCTGTTGCACCAATACTGGCTTCAGAGAACGAGCCAGGTTTAGGGCAGCTGTGCTGTGGGTCTGTGAACAGAAGATGGAGGTGGGGTTTTGCATTATGACTGAGAAATAAACACTGTTTTTATGGCTTATTGTAAATGCAGTGTTTCTTTCTTCTTTTCATTTATTCCCTTGGGCAAGGTGGGATCATAAACCCCACTAGCAAAGGCGGTTCCTCAGCCTGCATTGTGGCTGGGGGTCTGGCTAGCAGAGCTGCACTGGTATGATCCTCCTAGCAAGCCCATTAGCGAACTGACAAGGCCTATTTTTCTGCTTCCTACAGGATTATTCTTTTTTAAACACATTACAGAGAAGGTCAGTATTGTGACACACTGTTACTGGGGCATAGAGAGGTCATGGGATTTTTCCAGGGTTGGGGATTGTGATCAGGAGCCCAGAACTGACCCACTTAATACATATGAAAAATTATCTGTCAACTCCTGTAGGCTTCTCTTAAAACTGGATCCAATTTAAGCTTATTCTAAGATGAGACATTGCTCAATGGTTCAACGTGTGAGTGTGGATCTAGAGTTTGTATTTGCTCAGTTACTTCCAGTGGGGCCAATCGCTGAGCCAGCGTGGAAGCATCCCTGGATGTGGTGTGGCACCTGCCTGGACTGATATTTTGCAATCTTTGCCTGATAAATCTGTTTTGACCTCATTTCCAAAATAACTGTTAAACAGAACGGTGACACCAATTGTTTTCAAGGGAATACAAAAGAAGGCTTTGGTAGAGGATTGCTTTGGCAACATAAAGAAAGCTACCTAGTAATAAGGAAATTTCCATAAAAGCAGGCATGAAAAGTTGGACAGTGCTTGCCTATTCACTTGGCACATTTTTTCCCAGAGCTCCCAGTTATGCGCCAGCCTGGCTTATATTTCATGCCCAGCATTTCCTCACTTCATTTGGCATTTGCAGAATTAGCATAGCATGCTATCGAGTCCAGGGAAATTTTCCAGGTAACTACTAGAAGGGCTGAGCACCCAGAGGAGAGAGGCAGCAGGGTTTCTCTGCTGTTTCTGGGATAGTCTTGACTCACACGCAAAGGGTTTTCTCAGGCTCCCACTGGTATATGTTGTGCCCTGCTACATAGGTTTCAAAGGCTGAAACTGATTGCATAAAAAGGGGCCAGGAACTGCAACTTGCTTTGGTTTCCCATGGTTAATTCAGATTTTAGCGAAAGGGTGTTCTTCTTAAAGGATTGATTTTGAATGCATTACTGGGACATCCCAGACCTGTAGAAACACCAATGGGTTTGGTGAACAGCAGGCTCCTGCTGTACTTTCCCAGTACTGTGTGCAAGAAGCTCCCCCACCTCTCCAGAAGTTACAACTAACTTTGCAAGAGGCAGTACAGGGAATGGAGGTGCACAGAAGATGCAAAAAGAAGTGAAGTTCTGGGATTGAGCTGTTTGTCCCATGCATATGGGCTCAGACACCTCGTTTATTCTCCAGTGGGGGGCCAGCCCAGGGTGCAGCGCAGAGGGCAGCCTGCTCCAGCCTTGCTCTGCCCAGGGCTGCCCAAGGATCAACATGCCCCGTCCTTCAGCTGGCTGGTGCCCTGGTGGTCACTGTCACTGCAGCAGCAAGATCTGTGGAACAAGTGGGGTTTGGCCAGCTCTGGCTGCTTGCCCTGGGGCTACCCAGCAGTGGGTGCTGAGCAGTCGGCCTCGTGATGCTGCCCAGCTCTCTCTGCAGGTCACATCTTGGTGACTCATGGGATGTGCACGGGGAAACACCCTCCCCAAAGTCTCTGATGTTGCCCATTCCTATGCAGAGACACAGGCAGGACTAGCTTTGCTCTTCCTCTGCTGTGTAGTTAAAGTGAGATCCTTTTTAGATTAATTTTTGTGGTGGAAAGATGCTCTTATTTCCCTCATTAAAGCAGCCTGGAGAACAGCCACGTGCCCACAGCATTTAGGATGTCTCTGCTACAAGGAATCGCCTGGGAAAACTTAGTGTTTTCTAAGGCTGATGGAGAACAGAGCATGAGTCCCTTCAGGAGCTCAGCCCGGAGCTGCTCATTCTCACCCTCGTAATCTCTGGTCTAATACATCTGGCTCCACACTCAGGCAAAAGAAATACCACTAAAACACGAGGTCCCCTCCAGACACTGCTGTTAAGCATCATTTTCTGTAACAAAGCTGCTCATTTGCACACACTCCCAAAGTCTCCAACAACAGGACACTGTTAGATGTCCTCTGGGACTACATATGCACTGTATTCGCTTCCATAATGCAACTCAGTAACTGTGATGTACATAAGAGCCATAACCTAGATTCCCTTAAAATAAAAATAGTCAAGGGAGAACACACTGCTGTTAATCCAGAGGAAATCAGGAGCAGCTTCCCTGCATGCTAAGCACAACTAGCCATTTAGCCTGGTGGAGTCTGGCTCACTACCATGGGGGGGGTTAAATCCCTGCAGCCCTGAAAGCTGCTGCCAGGTGCCAGCAAGCCACGTTTTGGGGAGATGAGCATCTTTCCCACCCCCCTGGCTTGCTAATTCAGCAGTGTGAAGCATGCCTGGCATCACAGAGATTGTGTTGATTGATCGTGTGCATTAAAACACTTGTTTATCTCCATGGGAGGGCAGAGACACACAACCCATGTCCCTGCCACATGCCCAGGCTGATTTGCTGTTATTTCTGTATATACCATGGGGTCACAAGCAGGCTGAGGCATTTCCGAGGGATCCTTGCCAGTGGGGACCCGAGGGATCCTTGCCAGTGCAGCCTTTATTCTCTTTGTTTAAAACTTTCAAGGTTGCAAGGATCTTCCCACAAAGCTCTAATACAATAAAACTCCTTTTTCACAGAGAGAAACACAGTTCTCAGCTACAAGCTGGTGTCATGAGAGGAGCCTTGTCCCTGCCTCCTTTTTCTAGTGAAGGGCTGAAGAGGTGTTTTGATGCCTTGTGCTGGCAGCCAGGCGTCCTCCTGTAAAGCTGTGTTCAAGTATTGCTGCAGGCAAGAGCGAAGTGGAGTTCTAATCAGCAAAGCTAGCTTGTTGCGAGCAGCTACACAAAGCTAAACATGAAGGGGATTTTGCTCCCCAGGAGGATAAGCCATGCAGAGCGAGCGGCTGCAGGCGCAGCTGCAGATTCCCCTGCTCTCCTGACCTGAATTCACCAGTGTCTTAACCCTGCCGGCTGCTTCTTCCAAAGCATAATCTCCAAGGGTTCCTGCAGCTATCGCTGAACAACAAGAAAACAGGCTCATCACTCGGTTCTCTGCAGTGATGGCATGTCAGCCAGGTTCAGGAAAAAACATAAGAGATCTCCCTCCAACTGTTTATCAAATCGTCTACTCTTTAAGGCACCAGGCGTCAGAAAACCAGTGGGATTTCTAAAGCACAGCCTACTTGGCTGAATGTTGTTTAACACCTTTAAACCCAGCGTGTCACTTAGGAAAATTCCAGAGAAATGGCACAGGTTAACCCATTTATTCAACGAGAGAGCATCTATGTAATCTGTTGCAGAGAAATGAGGTTAATTAAGGTTCTTAGTGCAGGGAAAATATCTGGAGGATGTTAAGACCTACTGTGCGGTTGCTTCTGTAAATGCAACCCTTTCAGTGTGCATTGATTAAATTCAGCTAGGAAAAATACTACTGGTTTTCTTGCAGAATACATGCATTTCCACAGGAATGCATATTTGTACCGGTGCATTTAATTGTGCTGGTATAACTCCAATAAGTAATCTCAAAACCTTCCCCTTTAGACATTATGCAGATATAAAGCTTGAGGTCAAGTACAAGGATTTAAGGATATGAAAATAAGGTCTTGCAATAGTTTACAGAAGGTAATTATTAATATGTGGTCATGCCTTCTCAAGCTGTCAAAGGCTGAATAAAGTATTCTCACAACCTATCATGTTTTGATACTACAGGGTGTCAAGGTTTGGGGTAAAGGGCTTTGGACCAAAGAGACTGAAGTCTCTCAAATGAACTACACTTGGAAGTTCATGTTGTTCTCCAGCCTAGGACAGCATTATAATTTTCAGCACAGAGCTGGAATTACATTCTCCCTGTCTGAACAAGGAGACCACTTTGGTTAACACCTAAACTAAATTCTGTAATCCAGTTTCAAAGTAACTTGAACCTGTTTTGTGCATGGAGAGAAGATGCAAAGATACTGCACCAAACATCAAACTAAAATATTCCATGCTGGTCAGCATACTTTTTACCAGGGGAAACAACAGCCTGGCCATTGACCTTCACACTGATCCCTCAGTGACAACATCAACAGTTCAACTCTGGCTCTGTTTCTAAAAGCTGAATTTCCTAGAAAAGCAGCAGAGCCCTCCCCACATGCAAATGACTATTTCTTATCCCTTTGCTTTGCAGGAATGGCAAAAGCTCAACTATGATATTTATACCTTACGGCAGACTCGAAAAGAAGTGAGAAGCAGGTGGAAGCACATTTTGGAAGATTTAGGTAAGCTACAGGACAAAACAATGTCATTTGTGTGGTACCGAATGAGAGGTGCCAGGATGATTGAAGATGGGAATGGCTCAAAATCACAAAATTGGGCTCGTAGAGGAGAAAGGGAGGAAAATAAAACAAGGCTGCTGAGCATGCTGTCAGGTAAGCCACACAGCACCTGAAAGCCTGCAGGTGACTCCCAAGAGCTCAGGCACTGGGAAGGGGAAGAGGGAATCACCGTGTCTGCAGGCACATCAAAAAACCCACAAACTATGACCAGCGGGAGAGCCTTTCAAGCCCATAATAGCATTCACAATCATCCATTGCAAGCTTCCCTGTGGAAAGTTAGCAGGGATACCTGGCAATTCACCCTGGGTTTTTTTATGCAAGACAAGGAGGGAGAAATTAATATGCCTTTCAGATCTGAGATACAGGTACATCTGTTTAGTCCATGTCAGCTGATCAGAGCTAAACCACCCACTTTGTTTGCTCCTAAGTGAATTTGGAATGTTCTTTCATTAAGTGAAATTGCTCAACAGTGACCTTCCTACTTCTGCTATTTTTTAGCTTGCAAACAGTGAACTGCACCCATCGGTTCTGTGTGCTGAACTGCTGCTCCTCTGAACAAGGCAGTGGTGGGTGGGACCTGGTTTTCCCAATTGCCTCCCACACAGTACATGAACTCAGGCCAGGGAGGTGTGCTGTGTTGGAACCTCAGCTAAGGGACTTGCATCATGCTCTGGAGGTCCTTAGCAGCTAATGAGAGGAGGATGTGTGAGTCAAGGGCACTTGCTGGGTGGTTCAGGGATATTATAACTGGGAGCAAAAGAGATGGGTATCTCAGCTGCTCCTGCCCTCCCTGCCATTCTGGCATCTGGATAGGAGGAACACAATAAATTCATAAATAGATATCAGTGTTCATCTTTACCCAGGCGCTTGCACAGCCTGTACAGACCAAGCATGGGAGGGATCACTTGACATCCTTACATCTGTTAACGTTAACAAAGGGTCTCCCAGATGTCCCTCCCTTCTGCAATGGCTCTGGGGCTGTTTTGCAAAGGGTGGGGAAGCTCAAGGCCAGGGATCATTTAGCCTTAGTGAAACTAGATGTGCAACCAGATGTGAGACTTGCTATTTTTTATCTAGACCTGTGCTTTAATCATAAGACCACTACCTTTTCCTCTGTAGGTGTTTTCAGCTGAGACACATCACCCTGGAGCTGAACAAAGAGTTAATAGTAGCAATTATGTTAAAGATCCCTGCATTCATTCTCTTCTACCTGTCCTACCCTGGATACCCTTCCTGTAAGAGATGCTGACTGCTAGGGGAACAATTACCCATGCATCTGTTACTGCCACAGTTTTTTCAATCACTGTTACCTCCAAACAACATGTAGGCGTAGTCACTGGGGTGTTCAGGAAGCCCTATCAGCCCTGAAAGCTCTGGCAGCATCAGGAACATGCAAAAGCTGAAGCAACACCCTGGGTGTGGATGTTCATATGCCTTCTCTGGAAAACTAGCAACAAACTTGTTCTGAATGGGTATATGGTGGTTTGTTTTTTTTTTTCCCATCAGCAAGCTCATACCTGCCCCAAGTGCAGACATGGAGCCTCAGGGCTCCTCAAGGGAATGCTGGTTTGTTTTAACAAGTAAAAAAGTAGCAGCCCAAGGTGGAGGGCAACTAAGGGACCTTGTAAGAGCCTGGAGGACTCAGGGATGACCCTGCCTGTGCGTTTGACTTGTTTCTGTAACACATCTCTTTCCCAGGTTTCCAGAAGGAAGCAGACTCCCTCTTGTCGGTGACCAAACTCAGCATCATCAGTGACTCTCAGAACATGGGCAAAGCCCGAGACATCCTGTTAAAGCTCTCTGAAGAGACAAACATCTTCCCAACTAGCTGGGAACTTTCTGAGCGCTACCTTTTTGTGGTGGTGAGTAATTCTGAGCATGTCTTCCTCCCTGTGGCCCCCATCTCTGCAAGTGAGCTCAAATGAAGGGGAGCAGACAAGTGAGTTGCACCAGAGGATACTCAAATACATGGTGGCATCTGGGGCATCCCCATCAAATGTTGCACTTGTATCTTGGCTGGTCGGCTTCCTTTGAAATGGACTCTGTGCTTTAGCACCATAAATTTGCCTCCCCAAGTTCCTTTAAGCCCATGCAACCGGGTACTCTTGCAGCCTGTTAATGAAGTGGGAAAAGACTAAACCTAATGCCTGTCTTAACCTGAGAGTAGAACCCTGACCAGGGAGCTGCCCAAAGCAGCCTATAGTTGTCGGAGACAAACACATAACCACTTGGTGCAGTTATATGCGGTGCTTTATTTCGAGGCCCCGGGAACCAGGGGCAGATACCCAAATCTGGCTCCAACGAGAGCGGTGTCAGTTTACAATTTTATACCCTTACGATTACACAATCCTATACATATTCAATGATCACCCCATCACCCTTCATTGCATACTCATGAAGGATTACTTCATAGATTGTGACATTCTGGCAATGGCCCAGTCCCTTCTAGTAGTCTTTGGTGGTCGTTCTTGATGAAGTAAGACGTCTTCCTCACCATGTACTTTTCACCTTTTGTTGTTCTGGTAAGTTTCCAGCCTCAGGTTCAAACACCAACTTCCTCCTTATTCTTCTTGACTCTTCGAGCATCCCCGGTGCACTGCCTCCCCTGCCTCAGCAGTCCCAAAGCTACATACTCCCATCACCAGAAGCACAATGTCAGATCACAGTATACAAAGATTTCATACAGGATTTTGCAATAAGAATATCAGAACAAGTTGTATTTTCCCAACATAGTGACTGTAACCCCTGTTGCTTTGTCAGGATCGACTCATAGCTCTGGATGCTGCAGATGAGTTCTTCAAGATGGCCAGTGTGGTATATCCGAAGAGAGCCAGTGGGGAAAGAGTGGACGATAGCCAGAAGGCCCCGCAGTGCATCTCTGTCACGATACCCTGAGGAGTGTGCCTCGCTGGTGCAAGATGGACAGAGGGTTTCCTTTTCTCCAGGACCAGGCTCCTTTGCCAAGGGGTTTGCACAAGTAGTGCAACTCCTTGTTTTCCAGCAGAGAAGTGAGCGGGCTGGCCAGAGCAGACCGAGGTGGTCAGCGAGCTGTGCCCCACCAGGAGGGCACAGGAAGGTGGATGTGGCCCCAAGGTACTCCCAAGGAGAGGGGAGCAAGAACTGCTGTAGTGTAGTCCCAGTGGGAGAGCACTAGCCTAGTAGTGTATGTGATAGGCACAAAGGGAATCTGCTGCACAAGGCGTTGCTACCAGCACCTTCAAAAGTTGAGACTCCTCTAGTTATAATCGCTGTGAGGAGATCTGTGTTTCCCCCTTCTGCTGGTACCTGCCACCGTCCCCTCCCTCAACTCTGCCAGCTGGGAGGACCAACAGGGGAGGAAAAATACCTCAGCTGTCTACAACTCCTTTGTTTCTCTGGGCACTGATCCTCTTCATCCCCAGCCCATGGTAGCCCCACCAGGCAGGTCCCAGTGGATTTGGCAAAGAGGCAGGAGCAGTGTGTAGCTGGGAGAAGGATTAACACCAGGCAGCAAAGCCTTGGAGCAGTGTCACTGCTGGGTGTTGTGTTCCCTGCCATTAGTCGGGGCTGCTTAGCCCAAGATCTTAAAAGAAGGTAGATTTTAGGAAGGTGCCAAGGTCAGACCTGCTGAGAATTTGGCTCCTGTAATATCCTCAGATTGGTTGCCCAACCAATTAATTAATTGTTAATTAATTTCTGATTTGGTCTTAACTGCATTGAAAAAAACCCACTATAAAGCTGCATGTACTGTCAATATGTACTGTTCCTGCCATTAATGATCATTTTTAATGAACATCTTTTATGTCTTGGGATTTTGTCTTTTAATGAGCAATAATTTAAAACACTGGATTTGAACTTTTAAAAACAAGTAGAAGTTCTTTACTGGTTAACACACGGGCTGCTAATTGGCCAGCTGAAAATGCTGGTTAAACCGGACCTCCCAAACCAGCTTCTGTTTATACCTACAGTGTTTGAAATATATATATATATTTATGAATTAATTCTGTTTGTCAGTCTTTTTGGGAAATGTTTTTGTCAACTCCAGACATGAGTGAAAACTGAGTTTAATAAAAAAAACCACATTATAAAACTCATGTTTTTTACTCTCTCTGTTACCCAGTTTGGCAGCAACATTTATTTTGACTTCTGATAGCAAAAGGGTTGAGGTATTTGTAGAGCATATGCCTCTGTGGCCTGTTCTCCACACACATAAAAAATTGCCCATTGACTTGCAAGAATAGGGTCATTTGCCAGCTTAGGACCAAAGTCTTTGTAGGAGATGATGGAGACTGAATTTCATTTCAGCGGGGTATGGAGTTAGGGGCGCACTTCCCATTGATTTATTTATTCGTTAGCAGAAGTTCAACTGCACTTTGGAAAACTTCCTATGTTTTTATAGAAAATAAACTTCAGTGCATGGCAACTCTAGGGTTTGACCTGAACAAACTGTTGCAGAACAGAGAGATCAGCACTCCAAGGGGCACAGTGCCAAAGTACATGACACCACCCAAAAGTTGGCCCTTGGGATCTTATCACTTTAAAGTACTACATGTTACATAAAATCACTTGATGAGTTCCGAAATCTCATGGGTGAGAAGATGTATCTTGTTAACTGTGGTGCTGCTTGTTATGGTGACGGAGGTCGACCTTAAGCAGTGCCTTTGCAGAACCACCCCTTCCTGTCAATTGTAGCTGTGAAACTGGTTCTGATGTCAACAAATAGCATTTTGTTGTAACTTAATAGGACAGAAACTGCCTGAAAGGGATAAAAATGAGCATATCTGAATGAGTTTAGCTACAGAAGTAAGGCCCTGTGCAGGGGAAGTGCTGAGATTCTGAGCACAGCCGCAGGGAGGAGCAGGAACCAGCAACACTGGATTGGAGCAGAGCCGCTCACTTCTGTGCACCAGGTTTGGGGACTTGTGCATCAAATTATGTATCAATCACAATACGAACAGAAAAAGGTCTGTCAGTCCCAGTGCTCAGATAGTACTGGTCATAGGGGAATCTGCAAATGTTGCAAAACAATCTTTGATTAAGCATAAGGATATAGAATTTCTAAAAATCTACAGCTTGAAAAATTACAGAAACCAGCAGAAATTGTTTCCATAGAGGTCCAAGCTCGAGTTCATCATGCTGTTCATCTCGGTAGGAAGTGCCCTGTCTTTTGTGCACTTGAGGTAGAAGACTGATAAACTGAATTTCAGTTAGTAAACTGAAGAAAATAATTTGCCTTCTCTAATTGGCATAGAAATTACCAGGGAGATGCAGATCTTTAACTTTTGTTTTGTTTATATTTGGGCTTCCTCTGCTCACAGGAGAAAGAAACACAGCTTAGTTTGTCTCCAAATAAGCCTTTGGTTGTGTCTCAGGGACCAGCAGTAGAGGACCCTCCACCTGGAACCCAAAGGTGGCACACACTCACTGAACAGTTCAGGTACTGCCCAGTTGCCTATTGTCTGCTGGAAGTGTTTATAAGATGTACAGACAAAGTTACCCACGTCTATACAGCAGATACGGTGGAACTTACATTGTTTGATGCCAAGAACAAAGATGGGGAAAAAAGCACAAACTTCTCCCAGTGAAACCCATTCCAGATTTTGGGCAAGTTAAAAATCTGTGGGAAGGGAAAGGCTCCTGGACAGCAGTTGCATTTTGGGTCTCAAATTGGGAATGTAAGATTAAACTGAGGAGAAGTTCAGATGGTAAAAGCAAGTCAGATATACATAGTTGAGCATCATACCCTGGGGCTGTTGCAGCACAGATTGAGAGTCATAGGCCTCTGGGTGGACAGGCTGCCTTAGTAAATGGTTGAGAGTACCTCATTAGGAGCAAATTCTTCTCTACTGAGAAAGTTGGAACAAAGGTTTAATAAAATACATAAATCTCAAATAGCACTCAAGTCCGAGGCTCCCTGGTGATGCTACATCACTGCCCCAGTTCTGGGTGGGAGGAATTCATCCCCCAAGAGATTAGTTCACTAGAAGCGAGTTTGGGTTTGCTCTCATCTGATGCACCATCAAGACCTCAGCTTCCATTTAGATGGGCTTGAGGCCCTGTGGCCTGTGTCATGCCTGGACGCTTGTACCAATGTCTTCAACAGGCAACAGGTCTCAAGTGCCACTAGATACCTGTACATTGGAAGACAAATGCTGCCCAGGTCTAGCAAAGCCTGACAGCACCCACCTGGGAAGCAGCGGCTGTAAGAGAGTTCAGCGAACACCAGATGCCACTGTTCGCTTAGCCATGCTGAGGGAAATAACGTTAATAACGCAGGGGAAATTTTCCCAACCTTTTTTTGCATGCATCACGTCTCTCAGGGCTGGAAGAACCGCCTTTCTGTTAAAAGCTGGGGTTTAGATACTTAATAATTGCAATTAAAAACTGGCACTTTCTGTGAGACAGTGGCGAGCCCATCTCTCTTCCAAAGGTTTGCAGGGCAGGCCAGGGACTCTGCTCCTGCTTGAAAATGCCGCGAGGTGTGGGGCTGGCTGCTGCAGGCATTAGCACGTTCATGAATAACATTTATTTTCCTAAATAGAGGGTGACTTTTGCATCCCTTTGTTAGCCAGGAAAGGAAAAATACCGAGAATTCTTGTAAGGAAACAACATGAGAGGATTTAAGTACATCTGGGTTCACTTAGCTTTCAGATATGTTTCTTTTTTCTCAAATCAACTTTGTATTTAACATTTCAACTGGAAAAAATTAGAAAAGGACATTTTTAATCCACAGACACATGACACTTGGGTTTCGTTTTCCTTTACCACAGCAGAAGACAAAAGTAGCACGATTCATGTGATGACTTGAAACAGAAAACCACTGGGTATGAATCAGGGGAGCTTCTCCAAAGTCAAGTAAAAAATCCTCTTTTGTACCAACTGATGGTCTAAGCTTTGTCTTCTACCTGGGTCCATTTGGTTATTTCAAATGCTTTCTGCATCAACCAAGCTGTTGAGCAAACCTGTCACAACATTTGTGGCTAATCACTGGCCACTCTATTTGCTTAACAGTGGCTGAACAAAATATTTTAGTTTTATGGGGCATTAGGAGCAACACTCCCTCTAAATCAAAGCTGGAATCATGTACAGGGCAATCACCATCTGTAATAGAGACAAGCTAGAAACAAAAATCAATTTACAGACCATCTTGACTGTGCTTATGCACACATGGTTTCTTCTTTTTGTTCCAAGGTTTCCTAGCACATACATTATGAATTTGGCAGGATGAGAAAATAAATGATGGTGGAAATTCAGCTGTGATCTAAGAGGCAGGCAGAAGGTGGCAGTACAGGTTTTTGGTAAAGACTGGAACAGCAGCGGGAGGAGGAGATGGAAGGCAGTGGCCTGAAAGTTGTCAGTCTTTCCATTTTACTTGCTATGGATGTAAATCACACTGTAACTTCTGATAAATAATGAGCATGGACATGGGAAAAAAGCCTGTCATCTTTTAAATGTCAGCTGTAGGAAAAATTAGCGTTTCAAACCATTCCATTTCAATAATTTCTAATGTTAGAAATCCCAACACTTACATACTCTTCCTGGAGGGAAAGCGTGTACTTTTCTAATCTAATGAGGATCAGTAATGTTGAGTGACTTACCGCAAAATAGCTCTCCAAAAGCAATTCTTTGAAGACAAACAACCACTTTTGCATGGGGATTCCTTGTTAGGCAAATTATGGATTATGTTGCAGACCTTGCGGATACTTTCATAGAGGAGCTGCGCTTGCACAAGGGAGGCCACAGGGAAATTTGCTCGCTGACCATTCCTAAATGCCCCAAGCAAAGACTTGCATGGCCAAAAGCTTGTCTGTTTTTCCTATCAGTTGGTCTTATGAAATGTACCACCTCTCCCCATATGCCTTACCCTCACACTTTAAGGAGATCAGTAATTTTTCAAAATGGTAATAAATTCAGGTGAATTTTATATCTTCCGTGGATTAAGAAAGGAAGATGCCATGGGCACCCTTAAAGTGACAGGATCCCAGCAGCACTAAAATAAACAGATATAGGCAGCCAAACTAGTGAACATCCAAAGAGCTAGAGCCATACCAAAGCAAAGACAAGGGGGCAGCAAATGGAGGCAAATAGGTGCAGCTCAGCCACTGCCAAAGAAAAGCAAAGAGTATTTGGCAAGTGTAGAAAGTTGTGTGCAATGGGTACAGTGTCGGTGCCAAAATGTGTTGTGATGGTGCAGCAGAGTGCGTCATCTGGGTAGCACTAGCAGGATGAAATTTGTTTGTGTATGCCTGAATAACCATCCTTAAAAATCCAGTTTGATGATAGCTCACCAGCAGATCAGAAAGAAGAGATATTTGTGACACGATGTGTTACCAGAAGTTTATCCTTTCAAGAGTGGCAACGTTATATCTGTTAAGCTACTGAGATTTTTCCATTGGCTTGAACTCGGTTTGAGTCAGACTTTGGAGACACAAACGCCACAGCAAGTCCAGACACCACTGAAGTCAAAAACAAAACTTCTGCCAGCTGCCCATCTATTCCTCTTCCGCATCAAAGTCTCTAAAATAACAAGTAAGGTTTCTGAAAAGATTTCCACAAGTGACAAGGGGATCTACCTGTACTTGTCTAGAGGAAGAAAATAAACCCCAAACCACTGGTCATGGCCAAGGGACCACAGGGAAGCTTCAGACTGAAGGAGATCTCAGGAGGTCATCTGAGCCAACCTCCTCCTTGCTTGAAAGAATCTCTCCCCTTTTAAAAATGGCATAAGCAATTTGTATGGAAGACATCATTGGCATACACAATGTTTCACCTGCTTCAAAAACAGTGGTTGGTACAAAGGAAGTATATTCAACTTTTTTTTTTCCTTTAAATTAAAAAAGTGAAACAGATTTGTTAAACTCAGCTGGAGGACAAGTTTGGAATGAATGAATACCTCTATGAAATATTCCTTTTATACCTCTAACTCAAGTGACTAGGGCTAGCTTCAAACAGGCATTTTCCTTCTTCCTTATGTGAAAGAGCCGGATAGAGGAGTGATGGGAGCCTGGAGCCTTGTGGGTTGATTCACCCTGCCTGGGACGTGCCCAGAGGGGTGACCTGGCTAGTGAGAAACCAGTGGGATCGGTGGACTCAGCAGTTCCCAGTGAGCCATTTGGGATGCAGTGGGAGGGAGGTAAGGGAATGGTGTTATCTTGGTGGTAGGGAGTTGGCCTAAGATTTGGAAACTCCCTTTCCATTGGCAGAGCTGACCCACCTCTGCCAGCCCATCTCTGTCATCCAAGTGTAGGATGGGGAGGTCGTACCTACTAGAGCTGGCAGCAAAATGGTCTTTCTGTGCTGGAGTGATTGTCAAGGTCTTGATATTTCTACATCTGTCTTCAAGCAAAACTTTGTATCTCTAAAATGTTCACAAGCCTATTATCCAAAAGACTCTGCTATAATAATTTCAAGATGTTTTGCTTCAATTTTGAATTTTCTTAATGCTCTCCAGCTTTTAAGTAGAAGCTGAAAAAAGCATTGTTTCTATCCAGAAAATAAAACTTCAAATTTAGATCACAGCAGTGCCTTTTAAAGCAGTGCTAAAACAGTTGGGGTTTTGTTGTTTTATTATTTATTTTTTTTTAATTCAAGGGAATACCTATTCCCACAAATCGTTTCAGTTGTGATAAATCAGCATCTCCAGACAGAAAATCGGTTAGCTTAGTTTTGTTTTAAATTCTAAACCTGCCTAATACTTAACTCCTTGTTGTGAACTGCTTTGAGATCTACTAACAAAGTGTGCTGCATGGCAGTCAGCAGTACTGCGACTATTTTTCAAATGAAAATGATGTTTCAAAATATAAGGGAAGGGCATCTTTTAATCATTTTGACTATGTTTAAGTGAGATCACCAAGAGAGACTATAGCTCTGCAGAGGACATGTGCAGGCATGACTAGGAATTTGGCTTGCCTGCAGTTTATCTATCCCAATTAAAGGCAGATGCAGCCTTTCGCTTCCATGAACCTTTATGAACTGGCAGATCTGCTGAACAGAGAGACAGTTAATATACAGCAATTGGTCCTGAACTAATCAGACACAGGATTTTACAATGTTCAGACACACAATTTTACAGTGTTGTTTGGCTTTAGCTTGCCCAGTTGCATGATGAAGATTTTTGGTTTTCCTTCCTACCTCCTTGGGCAGAAATTATCCAATTTTGGGCTATCATGTAGTTTCCAGTTTGTGTCACTTCTCCAAAGTCTACGACAAGAGAAGAATTACAGGACATGCAAAGTATCAAAGTGGCTTATGCTCTGCTTTACAGAAGGGAAGGAGCTTCCCCAAAGTGCATGCAAACATACCGGGAATGGTGAACCATTTGGAAAGCCCAACAGGTACTTAAATCTGCTTCTTGCTTCAATATCTAAGGAGTCATACCAGACCTGAACACCACCATTCCCATGCCGAGGAGCTTAGTTATATCCTGGTGATGAACACATCAGATACCTGGTGAAACTGTAGCCAGGTATCCACCAGGGCAGTTCAGATGAAACAAGTGTACCTATGTACCTGGGTCATTGTGAGAAGAGAAAGTAGACCCAAGTCAAGTCCTCTGCAGCCCTGATGTCTTCATAAACTCAATTCAGCCCGGACACACTTCAGAGGTCAAACACAAGCGCAATATCCTCTCCCTATTACTTGGTCCTCGTACAGCAGCAGCACGCAGAAAGCTCAGTTTCAAAATGCTGCATGGGCAATTGGACCAGTTGCACGGATTCAGCTCCCCTGGTTGCGCTCCAACACAAACCCTGCTAGACAGGTGGCAGATGAGCAGGATGTTCAAAGGTAAGCTCAGTACAGTTTTTGCTCCTGTAGTCACAAATACTATTTGCTAATGTCAGTTTCTCTTTACATGATGTGTTTGTGCCATCTAAGGTCTGAAGTTTAACAGCAATTTACATGCATCATGCTACTGCAGAGGATCTGCTGAATCAGAGCAGCAGTTTCTTTCCTCCCCAGCCACTATTTTCCTTACTACTGACAATTTATATCACTAGTTATAAATATGAGGACTCATTTTTCAAACCCATCACCTGTTTTCAGGTTCTTTCCTTACATTTTATCACTCTTATTTTGTGTCAGGTTTGCTGTTATAAGCTTTCTACCTTTGAGCCTTACCTTTCACACCTCCTTATTTCCTATTTTTTATTATTGTAAACCTGCACATTTTAAAAATTAATGAGGTGGTAGGAGGGCTGACTGGGAACAGGACTGCCTGACGTCAGTGATTACCAGGCTTTTCCTATATTTAGAGTAAGATGTAACTGTGAAACTGTGAACTGACACACTGAGCAAACCTACAGGTATACTGTAAAATATGTGGTACAGATGTAACCTGGGACTGAGTCTCCCACCCACTGCACTGAGCAAAAAGACTTGCTGAAGATAAAAAGACACTTTGCTTTTTTGATGATTCATGCAATGATCAGCTTCAGTGGAGAGAGCTTGAGGCTTAAATTTAGAAAGGCTGGTAGTCACCATGCAGTTTCTAGGTAAAAGTGAAAACTTTTCTCAGCGCTGAAAAAGGATCATCCAGAAGATGAGTGGTTCACACCACCCAGCTTTTCAGTCCTGTGTTTGCAGCTTTTTTTTTGGAGATGTTATTCTCCTTTTTTCCCCCCATTTCTCTTTCATTAAAGACTAGTTGTACTTGGTGAACTAGCATTGGATAAAAAGGTAGCCTTCAAGGAGGGGAAAAATGAAGATGAGCAAGCTAGAGAGGGATGCTAATAATCCTTATGTTGTGAGTGTTTGGTTTTCTCTTGCTAATCTATAACTATGAGAATTAGCACTCTCCTCCAAATACACAAAAGGACATAATAAATCCATTTAATCTTACAATCTTGCATACAAAGAGGGTTTTAAATGCAGAGAACAGTGGATTGTGGGTAAAGAAGAGGTCAGCATGGATGTCTGTGACTCAGTTGTAAACACACCTGACTGAAGTAGTTTATCTTCTTGTTTTAAGTGCATCAAACACTATTTTTCACTTCAATTCCTTTCTCAAACCCCTCCCCAGCTCAGCAAGATGTCAGCCTGTGTCTCCCAGGCCAATGGAGCAACATCACTCAGGGCAGGCAGCACCCTCGAGATGTTTCTGTATCTTCAAAGGTCAGTGAGCAGCAACAGAGTGTAAGGGTACCCAAACCTTGGCACACCAGAGTTCCCAGGATGCCATCCCATCAGACTCCTTCCTATCCTGCAGCGAAGATGGGTGTTGTTCAAGACAAAACCTTTTCTCAATGGCTTTAGCAAGCTCTCCTGAATGAGATCAACTCTCCAACTGATGCACAAGTGTAAAGGTTCATGCCCTAGAGTACACTCACATAAATCACTGCAGCTCTGCTGATTCCAGGAGTCTCAGGACCTGGCCCCAACCACTGTATTTGTACAATTTCTTCCATTCCCAACTACTTTTGAATGATTTGTGTCTTTTGAAGATGCAGAACTGATTTCATCCTGAGACAGGGCAATGGCTCCCTCTGAGAGTGGGTGACCTGTTGCCTGCATTGATACATGATCTATGATAGCAAGGAGCTAAAGGCATTTGCTCTGACTTCCAGATATAACTCTTCAGTAAACAAGGAGATGGAAGCAAACAAGCACTTTTCCACTACTAACTTTTCAGTTTGAATTTACAGCACTTGTTACAGCTTTTTTTGCATGATTTTCCATCCCAGAAAAAGGCAGATGGGAAGGTTTCGCAGGCTGCATGTACTTACTTTGCACTGCACAGGTTGGCACCTTGCTTGGGCCAAGCAGGTGAGGCTAGAGAACATCAGTGGATACAGACAGTTTCTGTCACTTTGATCGAGCTTTTTGTTTAATTTTATTCTCCTTTAGGACCATATGCATGCTCTGAGAGGAAAGAAAGTGAGGTGAGTACTTAAGCAACATTGTATGATGGGAGAGCTGAAAAAAACTCCTACATTTTCCCACCACAGAGCACAGTCTCTCCATAAAAGACTGGGGGAAAAAAAAGATGGTGGGCATCTCCTCCTACTCTCACAGACACTAGTATCTGCTGAGCTGATACTGTTCTCCATGAAAGACCTTATAAAAGATTAAATTCAGGCTATCTGTTCCTATTTGTATTCCTCCTGTGTACTCCCCCGAAGCGCATTTTAATTCTCCCTGTTTCCCAACCTCATTTGAGCTTGTGGTGCTGGAAGGTATTTAAAGTTATAGCCATACTCCCATGGGTCACCATGAAAGAAATTAGGAAAAAAAAAAAGGAAAAACCCAGAAAGAAAGCCTCAGTCTGTCTGATGCACAGCAATGCTTATATTTCAATTACAGTGATGAGGGGCCAGACTCAACAGTCTGAGACAGGGAAAGGAAGAATTATGTTTGAAAACCAGACACGGAAGCCATAAAAGAGCGACTGCCTGTAAATGGCTAATCCAGTTAACAAAGCGGGCAGGTGGCAACCACGATTTCGATCCGAATCAAGCACCAACATGGCAGGGCACGCTTTTATTTACACCCCCTGAGGGTCTGACCTGCAGCTGTGCTGTTTCTGCATGGCAGGAACGATCCACAGGCCCCTGTGTAACGGTATGAAAAAAAAAACAACACACCGAAAAACCTTAGTTGCTCAGCTATCCCTCCTCCATCTCACACAGAGCTGATTCAGAGCAGGCAGCTCCCCAGCTCCCAGACAACCATTTCCTTGCTCCTTCCTTCCTCAAGATGTTGGTAGTGCAGGATTTCTTTTCTACCTGCTGGCGGCTGGTGCTTGCCTCCTGCAAACAGCATTTATGACAGGCCTGATCCTGCGGCTCCCAAACCTTGCACACACACACTCTGCAAGGGGAGCCAGAAGCACCCCCAGCTGAGCTGGCCTGGATCCCAGCAGGAAGGGTAAAGGAGCTCTCCTGCTTTCATGTCATGCACAGCCCCACGCTGATAAGAGGGTTTGTGTGTGCTAAATACCAGCCTGGTCTGGACAGGGGTTCCTTCACAAATACAGAGCTTTTGTGGGATTTTATGAATGAAGCAGGGCAGGGATTTGCATGATGGAAATGACATGGTGCAGCTGCCTTCCCAGGGGAGGCTGAAGGCGAGATAAACAGCCCAACTGGCTCCTTAAGACCACTTCTCTGATTACCCAATATTTTCCTCCGAGTTCTGGTCTCCGTGTCTCATAAAACCCCTTGCTGTTTGGCCCCTGAGCAGCGACAGGGGCTGTAAATGTGCATGTAAGCAATGCACCCTGTTCCTGGGCTAACAAGGGACTGTTTGAAAGAAACTGAGCAGAATGACATCAAGCCAGAAACCTCTGGGAGGATGTTGCAAGCCGGGCTTTGAAGGAAGGGTTTGTTTAGGGACATCAGGTTTCAGCTAGATTCACTGATACTGGACATGCCAGTAAGAAATCCCAGTTACCAGGCAAAATTGAGTAAGAGGCTGCGGGTACCTTTAGTCGAGCAGCACATAAACATCCTGCCCTCCTCAGCAGGGAGGGAAGGGGAAACCACTTTGCCTTGTGTGCCCTGTCTGGATTAAATCAGAGCTCTCAGACTTCCCCATAAGCACTGCCATCAGCACCTCTTCCTTCACCATGCACCCAGCAATAACAAACCAGGGCTAGCAGAAAGCTGGCAGAGGCTCAGAATAAATGGTACATGTTGAAGAGGGCTTTGCCATACCCTCCATCAGCCCCTGCATGCACGATCTGCTCCAGCAACAGCATAAACTTCATCCTCATCTGTTCAAATCCACATACAGAAGCTTTTCCTGAAGAGGGATAGCCATCTTACGCATCTTTCTTTAGAAATGCCATGCAAAATAGATGGTCTGAGTTTTGAGAAGGGGCTCGTAGCTTTTGTTGGATTTGTGAAGGGCTACAAGGAGACAGACGGGGAAGGACAGTTGTTTCACACTCCTAATCCTCAGGCATTGCTGTGGTTTCTGGGGTTTGAGACCCAGCATATCTCTGTAGATCATTTAGGGGTACGATGGGGTAGTGAGAATGTGCTACACTGTTCTGAATTAGTGTAAAGAAGACTTACACCTGAGATGTTAGATTGCACTGTGATCCTACAGAGGTGTCATTCTATGCTAACTGAAGTCACCAGGACAGCTGTGAACACTGTGCTGCTTCCTTATAAATAAATAAAACAGTAAGCATGACATCAGGGACAACCAGAGAATGGGACATGGCCTTCCGAATTCCCAAATTGTAGCTTAGGTCTAATCTTGTTTAAAAACAGGGTTTCAATAAGAGTTTAACTCCTTCTGCTCCTGACTGCCTTTCGCCAAGCTTTTCCAATAGGAAGTGGGGCCCTCTTGGTCTTTGTCTAGAAGTTCTCAAAGTGGGCATGCTGTGGGCCCACATATGGGCCTGTGGGTCATTCCTGCCTCTGGTTTGCTGGTCTCAGTTGGGTCACATCAGAAGTTCCAAATTCTAGAAGCCGTATCAAACAGCTTTGTGCTTTTAGGAGATGCAACAGATGAAGTCAGGCTTTTCTCTTTCAGGGCCTCCAAATTGCTGGAGCTATATTTTATTTCAATGATTTCTCATATATAGAACAAGTGAACAGACCCATTTGGATAACTTTTTGTTTGGACAAGGCCTTCATTTAACTACAATTCCTGGCTCCCTTTCCAACAGTCCATGATAGGGCTTATTTTCCAGCCTGCACCTGAACACCTAAGAGTCCTCAAGGAGTCAACAAACAGAGCTGGAAACAATGCACACCAACCTAGCTGTCAAGAGCCAAGACCATCATTTCTAATCACTGAGAGCTTCCTTTACCCATCAGTGAATCACCAACCTGTAAAAGTGGAAGCAAAGATCTCCTGCACCCAGCTCTCCCTGTGAACAGTGTCAGCTGATAATAGCTTCTCCAAATACTTTAATTTCATGCCATAGCTACCCATCTGTAGCTGTATTCCACCATGTTGCTCTTTTGGAGCTTGTTGACCTTATAAAGCATGATTTGGTTTTGTTTAAAGAAACAAACCTAATTGCCTGCAGGATACTTTGATCTTAAATAGTATTTTTAAGTAACGGGGCTGGGTGAGGCTATGAAATGATCTGCTGGTGAGTCACAGCACCACTTTCCACAGTAATTCTCTTTGTCAAACAGCATACCTGATTTTCTTGCTCGGTATCCAATATTTGCTGTCTGTCTGACTATAAAGGATATTTCACAGCAATACCAAATGACTGCCTGTACAGTGGTGCATCCTTTCACTGCTGGCTGTTCTGCCTCACACAGGTGCACACTCAGTTGTGCAGAGGAGCGAGACACAAAGCCAAGGTAAAAAAAGCTGTAATCAAAGTTGTACACAAAGCAAAAGAGATGCCCCTGAAATGCCATTAGCTTCCAGGAAACAGCAAGCTTTCAGAGTCCAAATCACCCCTGGTGAGATCGAGCCCAGCTCCATTAAATTCAACAGACACTGTTACACTTCACTGAAGTAGGTCTTTTAGGGTTTATTTGAGGTTAACTGCCCAAATCCCTGGTTTACAGACCTCTTTATGTCCAAGATAACAAATGCAAAGGCAAATAGGAGCTAAGAAAGAAGCCGCGCCAGCGGCTGGTTCCCTGCCCTCTGGCTCTCTGTCTTTGCTGACAGCGCAACTATGCAAAGCATTTGGCTCAATACACATTGTGGCCATCCTGCACTTTTATTTTTGCAGTTCCCAATACAGCTGTGTTCTCCTCCCTTTGCTCTTCAGCGACTTTGCATAACAGAAGGTAGGGATGCTCACATAAAGTAAACAAGTCCTATCTGCACTTTTCCTTGATTATTGATAATGAGAGTCAGTCATAAAGAGGGCCTAGCCATCCGAGGCACAAAAGCTGGGCTTTGCCTCCATCTGGAAGATGCTGCAGTGAGAAAAGCCCAGCACTGGGCAAACTGGGACAAAACTCTGCATATCCCATGGGCTGAGGGTGCTGCTTGTTGCTGCTCTGCCAAACCAAGGTGCTGTCTGAGACTTATGGAGGTGGGGGTAGGACTAAGTGCTCCCCTGCGTACAGTGGTACCCTTGGGAGCAGCTGCTTGACCACTGCCCTGCCTAGAAAATGGGTTGACAAATGAAGCTGGCCTTAAATAAGGAGCACCTGATTGTGTTTGTGTAACACAACCCTGCTTTCTGTCTCATCTCTAAATGGGGATGACAGCTCTGTTATACCCAGCAGCTGAAGACAGTGAGGTGTCCTATGCCCAGGACACACAATGGTGTCTTTTTCCNATACTTATCTTTCAGTAAGTATGATGGTCCTAGCAGAAGCAAGGGAACACTTAAAAATGCGTATTTCTAGAAGTAAAGCTGTGGAATAACCTAAACTATTAGCCCAGCAATGGGGAAAAGGGCTTACTCTGTATCTTGGTATTTTTTCCTCTAAGCACACCTTAGCCAAGACAGCCTTATGCTGCAAGAGGCAAGAGCCGTTGATATCAGAGAGCTGCCACATAGGACACGTGCTCCCAGAGCAAGGACAGTGGAGTTTTCAACCACTGCTCAGCTCCCTGCAAAGTAAGTACAGATGCAGATCAGCATCAGGCAAATGTCTCTGTGCCTGGTATCCCACAGTATCTCTGTATCATGCTGTTTTCTCATGCACAAACACATTCATCCTCTATATGCAAGTCCATCAATTAAGCTCATGTTCAAGTGTCTCTGTGATCCAGACCTTAGATCCAGTAACCACACAATCTTTCTTTAATGCATACCTATCTCATAAATCAATAATGAACAGGTGAGGTTAGGGTGGAAGAAGGAAAATGCCATTAAAGACTAGGAGCTGGACAAAATAGTGCTATGACTTTATTAGTCATGCCCCTGGACAGATCTGATCTCTAAAGAATACATGCATTGGGTGCAAGCTGTTATGAAACAGAAATCCTGTGTTAACAAGACGAGGATGTCAGCACACGTGCAATCTGATCAAAAGGCCGGTTTGCACATGGGACATGCTTCTTCTGGGCTGGCATTCAGACAGTACCTCCTTCCTAGGACTTCTGCTCTCTGTATCGGCAACCAACATCCCCATACCCAGCGCCGGTCAACATGTTATGAATAACGCGCAAACAATTGCCTGCACATCCTTTCTTGATACTTTCATTTTCCACGGGGTGAATTTACATATCACTGTCCACACACTGGCTTTGGGTAACCCCAGACCTTTGCTTTTATCCAGCACATTCACAAACGTAGCTGTGACTTCACATCAAAGAGGAAGCCAGGAACATGGTGACTGGTCCCAGGCACTGAGCTTGGAGATGCGAAATAATGGGAGAAAGTCCAAAAGGATACAGCAAGAAGGGCCAGAAGACACGATTTATGAGAAAAGAGTGAAAAAATGAGGGTTGTTTAGTCTAGAAGACAGATGATTGGGACCTATAAATATTTCAAAGACAAAGAGGAATGGATTAATCCTTTCTCAGTGGTTGTGGTGGGCAGCAGTAATAGTAATGGGTTTAAGTTACATCAAGGATGATTTTTGCTACATTAAGCAATACTTCCATAATTTCCTATACTTGTTCTCCAAGTTTGCCTGTGGAGTCTTGCTCTCTGGATTTTTAAGAACAAGATTAATTTATATATAATTTTTTTCTTTTGATTGATTTGCATCTAGTAGGGGTGAGAGGCCTTAGTTTTTTTCTTTTTTATGATTTTTTATTTTTTTAAATTAGAACCAGTGCAACCCTCACTTGCCAATCTGCTTGTTGTTATGGAAAGAGTACCTACGCAGAAAGATTTTTGGGATCAGAGACTATTATTATTTTGGGGCAAAACAGGGTCCTTTACAGGGTAAGAAAAAGCCCCAGATTATCAGACAGTTCAGGTGAGATGCTGTGGGGCCTCTCCCAAAGACAGAGCACAAAGTTATATCTGTCATAAAGGCTCAAGCATCATTCTTCCACTACAGAAACATAAGCGTCACCTTGGACTCTGGCAGAGCTTCAGGAAGGAGCCAAGCACTTTTGAGTGGTGCTTGTATATGAGTATTCCCAGCATTTTTCTACTTTTTCTCTGTTTTGGGATCTGCCTTCATCATCCAGTTCCTCTCCTTGCCCTCTTGCAGCTATTTACACTTTCAAGAGAAACACAACTACCAACAGTTGCTGGCAACAGCTCAGTCTTTCAAGGATGAGGCAGTGAGTCTGATCTACTGCAAATAAATGCTCCTTCACAGTAATTCCCAGAGTCACGCAGAGGTGCAGAGCCAGACTTGCTGGTCTTGCTTGCTGTGCCTGGAGACACCTGAGAAGTGGGAGGTGTGGTAGAAATGCATGGTTTCTTACAACCACTCCTGCCTGCAGCCCTGGGGAGCTGTGGTCATGTGGCAATTAAAGACACCCACCTGTTTCCTAGCTGCTGTTTCCTGTCCTGAAGCCTCTGTGGCCACAGCCCACAGGCTGGGACATGCTCCACTGACTGTTTTATTGAGGACAGAAGGGCCTCAGTGAAGACACTCCATCTCCACCTATCACACAGCCTGTAGAGTGAAGCTTGTTAGCAATTGTAATTGTATTTGGCATTGGTGCACACTTGCAGCAAATTGTTCCAGTTACTACCTTAAGTCTTAGCTTTGCTGATGTGTTTAATCAGCTACCAATGCCCGATTGATATCTTTGGTACCCAGCAATAACCAATGGGATCCAAGCTGTGCTACAGGTAATGTGAATTAGCAAAACTTTGCTCTCAGACTTCCAGCAAGCAAGACCTCCAAAATTGCCTTGAGTGATTACAGTCAGCCAAGTGTCCAAAAGCCTTTTTTTTTTTTTTTTCCAATTGCAACATACAAATTGCAAATACAACTCCACACATGCACACGTGCAGGCCACCTAAACAACAACATGAAGGAAATGGAGTGATTCCAGCTAAGAAGTCAGCCCCATTGGGCATCCAGCTGAAGTGCCTTTACACAAATGCACGCAGCATGGGGAACAAGCAAGAGGAGTTAGAGATGTATGCACTCCTCCAGAGCTGTGATTTAATTAGCATTACTGAGACGTGGTGGGTTGGCTCTTATGACTGGAGTGTTAGAATAGAGGGCTACAGACTCTTCAGGAAGGACAGGCAGGGCAGGCGGGTCTATGTCAAAGCTGGTCTATGTCAAAGACCAGCTGGAGTGTGTGGAGCTCCACCTGGGAATGGAAGAAGATCTGACAGAGAGCTAGGGTTAGGATTAAAGGGAGCACAGGGGCGGGTGACAATACAATACACAGTGGGGGTCTGCTACAGACCACCTGATCAGAGAGAAGAGGAAGATGAGAGCCTTTATAGACAGATAGGAGCAGCGTCACGCTCGCACACCTTGGTCCTCATGGGGGACTTCAACCACCCTGATATCTGTTGGAAGGACAACACAGCAGGGCACAAGAAATCCAGAAAATTCTTGGAATGTGCTGATGACAACTTCGTTCTTCAAATTGTTGAGGAACCGACAAGGAAAGGTGCCATACTGGATCTTGTTCTTATCAAAAAGGAAGGGCTGGTGAGTGATGTCAAGTTGAAGGGTAGCCTTGGTTGTAGTAACCATGAAATGATAGAACTCAACATTCTTAGGGCAGTGAGGAGGTTGGGTAGCAAGCTTGCTACCCTGGATTTCAAGTTATAGAAGGCAAAAGCAGGGGCTCTGAGAATGGAGAACTGCCCACAGTAGGAAAAGATCAGGTT
>VZRU01000311.1:52634-115821 GCA_013398155.1 Pedionomus torquatus
CTGTGTCCAGCTCTGGAGTCCTCAACAGAGAAAGGACATAGAACTGTTGGAACAGGTCCAGCCGAGGGCCACGAAGATGATTAGAGAGTTGGAGCCTCTCTCCTATGAGGACGGGCTGAGAGAGCTGGGGCTGTTCAGCCTGCAGAAGAGAAGGCTCCGATGAGACCTTATAGCAGCGTTCCAGTATCTGAAAGGAGCCTACAGGAGAGCTGGAGAGGGACTCTTTTGTCAGGAAGTGTAGTGATAGGACACAGGGTAATGGTTTTAAACTGGAAGAGGGGAGATTTAGATTGGATATTAGGAAAAAATTCTTTCCTGTGAGGGTGGTGAGGCACTGGAACAGGTTGCCCAGAGAAGCTGTGGATGTCCCATCCCTGGAAGTATTTAAGGCCAGGCTTGATGGGGCTTTGAGCAACCTGCTCTAGTGGGAGGTGTCCCTGCCCATCGCAGGGGGGTGGAACTTGATGATCTTCCAGGTCCCTCCAACTCTAACCATGATATGATTCTATGATTTGGTGAAAAGCTGTCACCGACTTTCAGACCAATTTATGAACATCTCATCTGCATCCCCATGTGCTGTACCACCATTGCCTGCAACTCCTAAGACCCTGTTACCTTTTGTTCCTCTCCAGGAAGGCAAGGCTTAGTGGCTTAGGGTAGTTTTTTAATTTTGGCAAATAGATTTTTCTTCCTCCCTGCCACTCCAGAGCTACCTTCATTTCCCACTCCTCCCATTTTAACCACTGGTCACAATGGTTCATGAATACAAATACTGTCCAAGTCTCCAAGGCCTGAGAAGAGATCTGTTATACCAGGTGCTGTATAACAATAGGTATGGACGTAAAATGCTGACAGAAGAAACTCTTTCACAGAGTGGGATCATTTAAGTGTAAAACAGAGTTCAATGGCCATTATTCCCAGTGGCATCCAAGAAGTTTGCTTGCCGCCTTACAGCACACAAACAGCTAAAACCTGCTATTCTGACAGCATCTGTTCCCCAAATTTGTATTATCTCCCTGTCTCTCTGACTCAGACACTGTCAACACTTGGGAATTGACCAATTCAATGCACAGTACCTTGTAGACTTGATGCTATCTCTGCAAACTGCTTCAACCAAGATACTAGTACTGGGAATTCTAGTCCTTCCAGCACTAGGTTTTTAGAGGTGTCCATAAACTCTCCTGAGAGTTCAGTGGAAAATCATGCACCTGCACTAGAGTCTCACCTTTTCTAACCAGGCTGTTGTCACTGACTTGTGAAAGAGTTTAAAGCCAGCAGGTCTAACCCAGGTTGCAGTTCCACCTTGGACCACTCATAGAGTTGTTTGGGTTGGAAGGGACTTTAAAGATCAGGGTGCAGGGGCACCTCCCACTAAATCAGGTTGCTCAAAGCCCCATCCAGCTTGGCTTTGAACACTTTCAGGGATGGGGCATCCACAGCATCTCTGGGCAACCTGTTCCAGTGCCTCACCACCCTCACAGGAAAGAATTTCTTCCTAATATCCAATCTAAATCTCCCCTCTTCCAGTTTAAAACCATTACCCCTCAATCCTATTGCTACACTCCCTGATAGAGTCCCTCCCCATCCCTCCTGTAGGCTCTCTTTAGGTACTGGACCACTGTATTCATTATCCATGGGTTGCAGCAGCCCTTGAAAACACAAACCGGCATTTTGTTGATTTGGGGCTGGATTCTAGAGCCCTGGATGTGAAATAAGGACATAGCAAATGCTACCCTTGTGCTTCAGCAGGAGGAGATGGTAGGATGTTTTATCTCAGGACTGTCATCATGGCTGAGACAGAAGAGTTCCCAAGGGATGCTCTTGTTGAGGAAAGGCAGCTGGGAAGATGGTGGGAGGGGAAGGAGGCAGGGATGAAAAGGCAGAACAATAGTTATTTATTTTGGTTTTTAAACCCAAAATTTCTACTTTGTTTATTCTGCGCTCTGGTTGGGGGGGAACATAGATCCCAGAAATAGCGCCTGGGAAAAATAGGCTCCCATGTTCTCTAGCCCATCAAAGAACAGGACCACAATGTTTATTTGAAGAAAAAAAAACAACAACAAGAACACCCCCAAAACCCCAAACAAAGCTTCATAACACCCCCACTATTGTCCCTGCTCCCAGCCACACATGTGCAGAGGCACACATGGATGCTGGTACATGCTTGTCCAGATTGCCACCTTGGTCTTCTGTAAGTCTCCTTTGGTCCCAGAGCAGGCCTTTTCAAACGGGTTTTATATTCTGAACAGGCACTTCTATCCCCCACAGCACGGGTTCCTTCATCTTACATTCACCACCATAAGATTTTGGTGGGAGGATGCATGAGAGAGTGAGGAAACAAATGAGCCAGTATCTTAACGGACAACCCCAGTGGTTCAGCTCACGTAAATCCACAGTTTAGGACTTAAAGAGGACACCTCTCCTCAGCCACTCAATCAACTCCTGTCACTTATATGAATTCTTTCAATTTTCAGGACAGCTCACTCGCGCCCTAAGGCTGACAGCCTGTCTCAGGATATGATTACATACCTGAAGCACATACCAGGACCTGCTATTTTACTACCCACCCGTTTTCCAGCTGCAAGGCGCTACAAGTAATCCTGATGCAAACCTTGAGAAGTAAGGCAAGTGGCTTACCAAGCAGTAATATTTGGGGTCTTTTGATCTCATTTGTCAGACACTAGGGTTATATTTTCAGGCTTTAAATCTAGGATTATGATCGCTGGGGTTTTATTAACTTTTTTCCCCCACCTCTTCAGTTTATCTCAAGGTCCTCAAGCACTAAATAACACAAATGTTGCATGAACTGGTGACACTACCAGAAGGCAAATTTTGCATCCTGCTGGCTTCTGCTCTTAGAGTTGCAAAAGGGCGTACATTCAAAAAAACCAGAGCATCTGGCAGTCTGAGTCCCTGCTCCTTTTGCAAGAAAACTCTTGCCTCTGCCTGCTGCATGGTGTGAGATGAAGCTGCTACAGGCTGCAGTGGACTTGATAAACCAGAAAGGGCCTTGCAGTCCCAAAAAACACAGCTGCACCAGGAAGAGAAGAGCACCAGATTCCCAGGAGGCAGCAGAGGGGGAGGGAAGAGAAAGGAGAAAAGAGGAAAGTCTATTAAAAAAAATAAAAATCATACAAATATTAGAATAAGATGTAAGAAAATGCACTGCACACATTTGTACTTTCTGCAAATAATTCAAAATGTAACGCAGACATCATTCTGGATGACCAGTAAATCACTGCACGGCACAATACCTCACACTATTAGACTTATCATAGAGTCTAGATATAGAAGAATTAAATTTCTTGTATTTCTCCTAAAAAGGTTTTAGTCAAAGCAACAGCTTAACTGTTTGGTGTCTTGTAGCAGGCACTAGAAATATTACACGTCAGTCTGATGGGTAAACTAAAAGACAAAGCTTCTTTTGCTTAGCCCTCAGATTGGAGAAATCTGATCTGGCACTGCTTCAGTAGAAGAGAGCTCATGTTCAGCAGAAAAACACCCTTGAAATCAGGCTTATTGCAAATGTTGGAGAAGGAACCATGCCTGCAATTATTAATGAGCAAATATCTGGTACATCAGGCTCATGGAAGCAAAAAAGTATATCCACAAGGTCACCTGGGGACAGCACTTCATCTGTTTGTGAAGCAGAAGCGGAAATGTCCAGATGTTGCTCAGGGAGAGGCGTGCTACCACAGGGAATGATGCCAGAGAACCAAGACAGCCACAGCACATGGCCCAGCTCCTCACCAGCTTTGGTATAACCAATTAGCCAAGGTGAGATCAGAGATTTCTCAGGTTTGCACAGGGAATGGGAGAGATGCAAGAGATGCTGTCTCTGCTGGGGGAAGAGACACGCAGGAGAAGGTCTGGCACTGAAGAGACCTGGCTCAAATACATACCTGAATCTTGGGCACGGCATAGGTTAGCTCCTGAAACAGCAAGGGGGTTCAAAGCACATCTATTTGTCTGGCTAGAATCAGCTCAGTAGCCATTTTCACTATATTGCAACAGTTAGAGACAGATGGTGAGGTCTGAGTTTCTCTCATCCATGAGAAGTCCTGCAGGCGTATTCCCCAGGCTTGTTTTGCAATGTTCATTTGCTGCAATATTCCCTGGATGTGGTTTATCGCCACACTTCAGAGACACTTCCTGGACTCCCCCTTCAGCTACATGGGAAGGACACAACTGAAGTTCCCTGTCACTTCTTTCACTCCCCTGTAGAGCATACTTTGAGTTTAACATCCTTGGTGGACATTGGAGATCTTGGTGATACTTTCTCAAGCCCAGCCACTAATCAATCCTATCCCAACTTCACTCTTCTCACAGATTCTTTGATATTTCTAGGCTTCAGAGTTACTGTGGCTCAGGAGGTGTCTGTTGACATTAGAGCCCTGTTCCCAGTCTCTATTTGTGGTAGACAAGACAGTATTTGATTTAATTTTGGCTCTCATGAGTGGTTGAAGGAAGGCAGGAAATCACACACCAAGAGGGGCAAAAAGCTATTTTTATCCTGTTTAGGTTTACACCCACATGTGTGGGTTTGTGGCATGAACCAATTCTCAGCTGGTTTGTTGATAAAAGTAAGGAACAACCCATAATTCTAAATGGAAACACCCTGATTTAAAACAATGAGTGATCTGGCCTCTAAGATCTACTGTAATAATAAAGGTATGCATTTCTGGCTAGGAAGTCATGGAGAAAACCCAACAATGAACCCATTTGGGTGTTAATAATGTTTAAATATATTTAACCTCACAAAAGGAGGATATTGAAAGAATATCTAGAATGTAAAATGCTGTTAAGTAGAAAAGAAACATACTATCTGGTATAAATTTGGTATCTGGTAGTCCTCTCAGAATACACAAGAGAATAAACTGGATCAAAGATGTAGACACAGACTTTGGGCTTTAGAGGTTCCCTGACTGGACTGATGGTCATTAGGTGGGTAAGAGAAGGCTTCAGGGAGACCTTGTAGTAGCCTTCCAACATCTGAAGGGAGTTACAGGAGCACTGGAGAGGGACTCTTTGCCAGGAAGCACAGTGATAAGACAAGGGATAGTGGTTTTGAATTGGAAGAGGGGAGATTTATATTAGATATCAGAAAGAAATTCTTTACTGTGAGGGTGGTGAGGCACTAGAACAGGTTGCCAAGAGAAGTTGTGGATGTCCCATCCCTGGAAGTGTTAAAGGCCAGGCTGGATGGGGCTTGGAGCAACCTGGCCTAGTGGGAGGTGTCCCTGCCATGGCAGGGGGGTTGGAACTTGATGATCTTTAAGGTCCCTTCCAACTCTAACCATTCTATGACTCCATGACTCTAAGTCCATGGATGCTTTAGTCTCTTGTGTTATTCTTGCATTCTTACTCTCTGCACCCAACGCTAGTCACTTGTGGAAGAAGGATGTTGGGAAAACCAAACCTTTGCTCTGCGCGACTAGAGATGTTCCTTCGTTTGATAAATGATTAGGCTGAGCTTTTATTTTCTTTCTGTAGATTTCTATGTTTCCTTTTTAATAAAGTAACCATTACAGAAATTACTTTAAGAAATAAAATGCAAGGAACAGCTTTGTCTTGTCTTATTTTCTAGCAGTAAGAACATGGAAGAAAGCACAAGAAAATTCTCTTGATTTACAGTTCTGTGCATATTTCAAAATGTTTCTGCCACTGCAGACAGTCCTTGAGATTGACCATGAGCACATTACAGCCCAGGGGAGTATTTCAGCAAGCAGGATTTACCCTGTGAACTTTCCTTTCTTCCTGCCTCCTCCTCCCAGTACACCTACACACTGATGCCTACCTACATCCAGAAGATCACTGTGGAAGCAGAAGGTACAAGTTTTCCCTTCAGGGAAAGTGGAGGCAGATTTTTTTTTCTTGAATGTGGAACTTCTTACTTTTTCGCTATCAGAGATATTTCCCATCCTACTGACTAGACCCTTCATACACCAGTTCAAGACAAAGAGACATCCCTGACCACATCTGAACAATGACAACATAAAGTCAAGATTGTGTACATATCCCACCCCCCTCCCTGCTCCCTAAAAGTTTCCATCCAGTGCAATTGATCAAATATTTGCTTTTCTCAAAGCAGATAACATTTGTGAACTTACAAACTTCAGCCACAAACCCTTATCCCTCTGTGCTATTTATCTCAAGAGTACAAAGACTAATTGATTTCTTCCATGACAGCCAGACCCAGGCTCTCAGCTTTCATCCCTGCTGCAGTCCCTGGTTTGGACTCCTTTGATTTAGAGAACGAGGGAGAATAATAAGGAGAAGAGGGTCAGTAGAGAACAAAAGTGAACCTAAAATAGAGTTAACCAGTCATCTCAGTACAAAGAAACCATTCACCTCCTCTCCATAGCAAAGAACTAATTTATCTCACAGTCCTTTAAGGCTGTCACAGCAATTTCTGGCACTCTGAATGGAGACTGGCACTTGCAAAAGGCAGCTCCAGCCTCCTAAACAAGTTGGAGAAACTACACACCCAGCTTCCAGTGGCTAAATTTATCCAAGTAGAGTCTTCAGTCAGGGAGTGAATGCCATCCTGCCAGGTGCTCTAGAGACTCAGAGATATCAAATATAGTTATGGTGTCTCAGGATTAACTTCTGAACCTTGAAACATAAGGTCAAATCTCCATCTTCAGTTGAGAATTAGAAGTAACATGCTAGTCTGCAGTCCCCAAAGCACTTATAGATAGCTGGAGATATCTGCAATAATAAGAAAAGCACAGCTTGGCAGAGGGACAAACTATTGCTGCTTCTTAGTTTCCCTAACAGTTTTCAGATGCAGACCCACAGCACCAGGCAGACCACTAGAAGAGTGATACCAGGAGGATCTGCAGCCTTAGGATGACCTTGAGAAATGGAATTGCTTCAGGAAATGGAGCTATGAGAAAAAGATCCATTAAAAAAAATACAGTGGAAAAAAATGCATCACTTGGCTAAGTTTTAGTTTTGAAAGTAGGGAAAAAGCCTTAAGTTTCTTGCTCCTGCATTTTGTTTTTCTTAAGCCTTGGCTACAGAGGAAAGATCATTTCTGCCTGTGACTTGTAGCCATCGCTCATATACACGAAGAGCTGCATCTGCCTTTAGTGGGGGTCTCCCTTATAACTCAAAAGATCTTGAGAGTCAGTTTTTAAACTCTTCCTTATGTCTGGCTTTAAAGTGCCAGGGAACTACTCCACAGGTTTCCTTGCTGCTTTTGCACTCTTCAGCTGAACTACCTAGCAGGACACCTGAATATCTCGATTGTTCAGTTTAAAGAAGACCTAGTGGCAAGCTCTTCTCCTTTTTAATCTACATAAATTGTCTTTTCTGGGGCACTGACACTATGAATGGAAAGGAGACAATAAGAATTCATCCTTTCCAGGCATGCCACATGCAACAGAAAGAAGAGCCAGATTTGGACCTTCCTCAGGGAGGACAAGATGAGGACCATGAAGAGGGCTGATGTATAAAAGCTGATGGGCTGGAGAAGTTGGTAGAAAAGTTCAGAGAGCAGAGAAGTATCCTCCATATTCAATAGACAAGCAAGGAAATTCCTCTGGGGAAAGTAGATCTTTTGCCAGCAGCCTTTTGTGATATTAAATTTGGCACCCTGAAGTTCAGCACACTCAGGACCTTCCTTTCCTCTCCCATGTAGCCCTCTGTTTTTCCATCACACTTTGGAAGACTCCTTTAAACCAGTGATCTAATTCAAGTGTCTCCTTTTTCAGAGAAAGCTGCTGGGGAAGAGAACATACAACTGGGGAGATGCTTTTTAGTTTTGAGCAACACTGACAAGTCCTATAACCACAACATGAATGTCTGAGGTGTTCTTGAGCAGCTTTTCAGCCAATTTTCCCCCACTACATCTGTTCCTAGAATTAGTCATCATTGAAATAGCGGTAAGAGCGGGTATTGTTGGAAGCCAGTTTCAGCCTTGAGGGCCATGAAATAACTTGATCCAAAAGCTCACGAAAGCCCATCTGGCATCGAGGGGGAAACACATGATTTCCTACTCAGCTGACTAAGTTTTTCCTTGCATTCTCTTATTTAATCACAAATAACGTCATCTGCATAACATAGATACAGGCAAAGAAACACAAAGCAAGAGCTGCATGCTGGAAACAGAACATGAGGAACAGCCAAGAACAATAATTTATGATAAGACTTCTCACTTCAGATGCCTTACCCAATTGTTTGAAGAGCATGGTGGAAAAGGAGACCTTATATTGTTTACCTCCTACAAAACCCCTTAGTTTTGCAAAGAATGTTGAGAATCCTGGCTGCAGGTAGGTGTGCCCTGTAGAAAGCTTCCAGTATCCTCAAGAGGGGAACCTACTGTTTGCAGCTTGGTTTTTGCCTTCCAAAGGACAGAAATAAAGCAAATACTGCCAGTAACTACTACCCTGAGAAGTACCTAGGTGTGCTGGCAAGGCTACACCACTTCTTCCAAAACCATTGCTTTTCCAGCTTCCCTCACCCAGACATGCCCTTGAACATCTCACAAGTTGAATTAGATCATTAGACACAGAGAACATAATTCAGAGCTTGGCCTCCACCTTTTCTTGCTTTTTGCTCTATATTCCAACCCCTTAATCTTATCAGATGTTAAAGGATGCCAAAATATTTTATCTTTCCATAAGCCAGAGGTGTCCTTCACTATTCTGCTCCTAGATAGACAAGATATTTACTTTCTTTAAGGAATCTGAAAGAAAAAAAGGGAGCAACAAGATACTCTAGGAACAGGTACAGCTCTGTTGAAATCGCCATGGTTAAATCAACATACAGAAAGCCATAGTCAGGACCAATCCCATTAATTTCAGCTTATATTATTTCAGAACACACCCCTCAAAGTTTTAGGGTCACTTAGCCTAGCTTTAAGGAGCTATGTATTATGGGATCCCATTCACATTATCACTATGAAATAAATATATCTGTTAGTTGAGTTATTTGTACACAAACTAAATAGCAAATATAAATGAAGTGGGAACTGCCCACATCTCTTGCATATGGAAATCTGTGTTTAAAAACAAGAACACCTACACAGCTAATCATCATGAGAGGAGTTTCTTGTTGTTTGTGGTTGTGCTCACAATAGAAACACTGTTCTGTGATAAAGTATTTTCAGCCTCAGATCTTGTGATTCTCATGACACTTCTATTTGAATGTCCAGTCTCACTGAAGCCTGAAAAGTCAATGTCAAATGGATATTATAGCTTATTTGCATTAAAGTTCTTGATGACACCCTCATCAGAACTGAGAATCAAAGATGTTGAAGAAGAAGTAGATTGGCTTTGGAGGATGTAAGAAGAGCGCTCTGTGAGATCCATGTTACACCACTGGCAGAACTAAGTGGTTGTTTGTAATCTAACCTCTTTCATCCAGAAATGTTGCTTACCCCTATTTTATCTCCTCATTTTAAGAGCTTCCTAGGAGCTTCCATGACCATTCCTTGTGTGAATTTTCACAGAGGCACCTCATGCCAAGTCTGAAGGTCCCACAAGCATGGCAGCCAGTCATACTCTGCTTCCCAGGTCAGTGTCATTTCTTAATCTACCAGGAGTGGCCTGGAAAAGGCTTCTTGGAGCAGGGACCTGTTACCAGGTCATGCAGCAGGTGATTGTTACAGCCCCTCATTAAAAGTAACATCGACTGTCATAGCCGATTATAGTCTCTGTAGGAGTACAAAGCGTTTATCATTCCTCATATTTTATAGGGGAAGAAGAACTAAACAATAGTACCCAAGAAAGCTGTGATTAAAAAAGAAAAAAACAAACCAAAACCAAACCAAAACAAAAATCAACATGATGTCCCCAGTTTGTCCCCAAACCTAGAGCCAAGCCCAGATATGTTGCATGGGGCCAGGTTCCTAGAAAGGATTTCACATTAAAAGAAGGTTTTAAGAAGTATTTCATAAGCTGTTTCTTCATTTGTTCTTACGTGCTGCAGTAGAACACAAGGAAACATAGGGTCTCACCTATTAGTGGTTGTGGCCTGAAATGCAAGTCTGTCTCCAGTGCCTCTTTGATTATGAGTGCTTACAGAGAAGGTAGCAATGAACATGGACAGTGTCTCCTAAAGCTGTACCTTGAGCTTAGCATAGATGATTGGACCAGAGTCACTTAGAGGTAGTCTCTCAAGAAAACATTATTAAAAACTGATGTAGGATCAGCCCCACCACTTGCTCATGTACTTTCAGCTGTGCTCAGCTAAGACCAGAGCAAGCTCTATGGGGCTCCAAGGAGGTAAGACGTCACTCTTGAAGGTTAGCTGAGACGATAATGTTTGACAATTGGGTTTGATACAGAGGAATCAGCTATGGCCTTTCCTCAGTCACTCAATAGCCCAGTTCAGCAGCATGTGAGAAAGGCCCATCCTCACTTCTTTGTCCAAACTTGAGCCCTGCTCACAGCCATGTTCCCCCACAAGAGAAAGAGGGTGGCAATTACAGCAGTCATACTGGTCAACAGTTCTTCACACTCAGCTTTTCCTGGAGCACAGGGAAGCAAAGTGCATTTTTTCTAGTGATGAGTGGGAGAGGTTTTTCTCAGCCAACCACAAGAATGATATTCCCCTCCTTCAAGCCCCCATAGCATGCACATGCCCCACACACAGCTCGAGACAATCAGAGCAGGTTGCAGCTGGCTGGATTAATACTGCCCACAACGGAGAGCAGCATTGGGTCAGCATGAAGCACTGAACATCACCTGGTATTCCCTATAAAAATCCTTATGTCTTGCATGAACTACTGGGAAGCTTGCATTAGACATAAGGAGATAGGTGAAGATATGTTTTTCATCCCCTGTTTCCCAATAACAAAGGCATCTGCTCTCATCAGACCAAACTATGCAGTAGAAAGCATTGGCCCAAGTGACCACTGTTTCAGTTGATCCAAAGCATCATGCAAAGACCACTGCAGTGCCTGTGGCTAGGACCAAAAGACTCCTATGATCAGGGCCTCGGGCATGGTACAGAACACACTTCATGCTACTGGGCTGGTTTCATTAATATTCACTGGCAGTTCGTGGCCTCAGGCTGGAGAAAAGAGAGGGTCAGGGCTGGGGGAGGAAGAAGAAAGGGAATTGGTAACCACTGGGTGGCTCCCAGGACTTCTCCTACATTCAAAGACTCATAATCAGAGGTCAAGTTTGGCAATATGCACACCTCTTACAGAAGACAGCTAGGTCACAACCTCTGCTAGAGTGTCTTGGTATCTCTGCCAAAAGATATGTGAGACAGCAGCAGAAAAAAACATCCCAAACACACAGCTCTTCAATTCCCTCAGATACTCCTACATCCCCCACACAGAGGAGAGTCAGTGGCCTTTGGATCTCTGGGGCTGTAGAAGCTCTCCCTAATGCTTTCGATGCCTTGACCCTTTGGGCTAGCACAATCCCACACTCGGGTAGTGAAGCCAGCATTAACATTTCACAGGGCAGGTTTAAAACCAGGAAGAAGACGCAGAGATGCTGACAGAGCTTGCTAAACCCCCAGGGAACTCTGAGTCAAATAAACTAGAAGGACCTAAACAGAGTAGAGATGTCTTTTTGTTCTGCAAATCGTGACAGTTGCCAGCTCTCCCTTACCTGCCAAACACATCTCAAGCACATGGAAAAGCATTTGGGAATGAATCATGACATCAGCTGATGCTGGTGTAATCTTCTTGCCTAAGGGGCCAAGCTGCCATCAAGATCTCTTGGGAGTTGAACGTGCTTGGGGCCACAAGCAGGAAGGAGGACTCATGCCTGCAGGGAAGCTGGCCTCAGGCAGGATGGACTGATAGCCACCTATCAGCAAGATTTACATAGCTAGCAGTTGGTAGAGTCTCAAATCTGCTTGGAGACTGCTGT
This sequence comes from Pedionomus torquatus, assembly GCA_013398155.1. NCBI lineage: Eukaryota > Metazoa > Chordata > Aves > Charadriiformes > Pedionomidae > Pedionomus > Pedionomus torquatus. The sequence goes on from VZRU01000311.1 coordinate 64,472, forward strand.
CCCACTCAGCCCCACAGTTCCTCCTTGCTAACAAAAACTTCCTCTGGCCCTAGCCACCTCTCAGTTCTTGCCCACTGCAGCCCTAGCAGGCACTGTCCCAGGGACAGCCCCCTCACTAATACCACCCAAACATCTCTGTAGGGTTGCACGTCCTGGTGCAAAGGTTGGAACTTTCAGTGGGAGGTATGGGGAAGGACTTCACTCCTTGAGTCCCACCAAGGACAGCACAAGTCATGCACTATGTTAAACAGCCACATCTTAATTCTTTCAGCCTGTCAGTTCTCGTAGCAGATGTAAAAGAGACCTACCCCAAAACCCAACAACAAAAGACCCAGTGGACATCTGAGCAAGTGTTTGGTTCAGATATATGTCTCAGAGGGCTGACAATGCAGAGCTTGCATCACATCTAACAAAGCCTCAAAAGATCTGTGGTTATAAAGGGCCAGGGGACACACTAGCAGTGGGGAAAAAAGGAGTTTTTCCTGTTTGTACTGGATGGATTTATCTGACATGCAGTACACCTGCACATAACAAATCCTTCAAGACTGACAGCAAGGGAGAAAGGAGCTCTGGTTTAGCCCATCACCTACAGCACTAGAAACAGATCTCTCTTGGTCACATAGAACAGAAAAACCACCCCACCCAAAATAAAACACCCATCATAAAAAAACCCCAGTCCACTATATTTTTCAGTATAGTAATCAAGAAGAGGCCATGAAGGTCCATATCAGACAGAGAGAAGCCAGGCAGGGAGGTTTGGAGCAGGGCACTGCCCTCATGCTACCACCCCCCGCCAGCACAAGCAGCAACCCAACACATCCCACAGCCCCCACTGTTATTCAGTGAACTACACTAGGTATGGCTGTGTATGAGCCAGATGTGACACTGGACACCAAAACTTGTCATGGCCACCAGAACACTGCACAGTGCTCCTTAAAGAGCAAGCCACACACAGAGCACTAAAGTACTCAATACTGGTGACAAGTGGGATTTTGACAAGTTTCTATGCCCTGCTGAAACTTAAAGTACCATTCCTTAAAACACAGAATTAAGGAAGTCTGAACAGAAAGTCCAAGAAAAGAGGCCCAAATACTTCCACTTCAGGGACAGGAGGAGAAAGAAAGAGGAGAGATTATTCCAAAGAAAGGAAACAAACAAGTGCATACATAAGTGGAAGAATATATATTTCTCAGCCTGGACTTATCTAAGGGAAATAATTATTGTGTTACAGGAACAAGTTGGCAAGGGCTGAAACAAAAAACCACCCCAAGCAAAAACCAATGCATTATCCTCAAATAAGAGATATCCCACAGTCAAGCACTTGCCAGATCTCAACTACGCACTATGAGAAGTGAGGGCACCTAGCTCTGTTACACAGTCTTTTAAAAGGTTACAGATATCGTACCTCAGAGCAGGAGCCAGGCTGAGGGGTTGGGAATCAGCCTAATCTATGAGCAGCTTATCATTCATACTCTGTGTGCTTTATCATGCTACCTGGAGGCAGGCAGAGAAACCTGCCAAAATCTCTCACTCATGTCCAGCTAGGATTAGCAGCTCTGAGGGTTTTAATGTCACCCAGCAGAGATGCTTCCATCACTATGTTTCTGGAAGTTACCATACTTGCTGTCTGCATACCGTGTCTTGTTTATCACTACTACCAGGTTACTGAAACTTAGTTCAGAGGATCAGCACTGTCCACAGCACCTGATTCAGTGCACCTATCAACAGGCCATTGAGGGAAGAGGCAAGAGCCAAGCACAAGGAGCCCAAGCTAAGCACTGAATTGTCTTTCTAGAAAGATGACAGAGGCTCTTAAGCTGATTTGGCTTTTGTTTTTCCCCTGCTTGTTTACCACGAGCCTCTCCATCAAAGAATAAGTTCTATTTTATTTGAGGATAAATGAAGTGTTGTGTCCTCTTTTAGCAGCTTGAAATATGCACATAAACTTTTCACAATAAACTGTCCACAGCCCCAGTTGGAAATATCTTCTTGGTAATTAATTGGACAAACCATTTATTTAGCCACCAAACACGACAAAGCAATTGTCAAAAGTTTCAGGCCATAAACTTGGCATTGAAATTCTCATCCCAAGATCACAGCATGGCTCATGGTGAGCAGGGCAGACAGGAATCCAACCTTCAAGAAAAAAACAAGGCCCCCTCTTGTGAGCCCAGCCTTCAGGGCTTCTCTTTGTCATACAAGATGAATTATTTTGCTTATCTCACCACTGGGTAAGCTTGATGGTTGCATTTCATTACATCCCAGGCACAGGTGATGTACCAGGCTTTAGGGAGAGCTGATCTGAGCAGGGCAAAGAGAATTATATATTGAGAGACTATTAATATGAATGCACTACTAGAAAGAACATAGTAGATAAAACAAATATGGCCCCTCTAATTATGCACAAGTAGTAATTAATTCATGTTATTAACTAACTAATGACTCACTTCAAGGACAAGGGAAAATGGTCTGTTCATAGCTTAAAATGCTGTTATTGCTGCTTAGAAAACAAAAACAAAACATCAATTGAAGATCAAACAGCTCTGTCAAGGCCTGAATTTGTTTCCAGAAATCCTGTGTTCTTCTCACCAAGAAGCAGTGATTCATACTTGTGCCTTGCTTAACAGACTAAAGCTGGGTGCTCTCGTTTGCTCAATATTGACAAGTTTTTACATTTTTTTGTCCAAATTCACAGATTCCCAGAGCCAAAATAAGCTGTGGAGTGTCAGACAATAAGAAACATTTTAGATTTATTACAGGGTTAGTATTATTTTAGCACTTTGGAGACCTGGTAGAGAGCCAGGACACCATTCTCTTTCCTCTTTGCCAAGTATTGTATGAAACAGAACAAAACAATATGGTGCCTGCCCTCAAACTCTCATGTCCCAGCATGAGGGAACATGGGCAGATGGGAAATGCTCTAGGTCATGCAAAAGTAGTGACTTTCCTGGGAGGCTGCAATAGTGTATCATGGACTCCCACACATGTACTTGGTGCACCCAAGTTTTAGGGAAGCGGATGGCGATTTTGCTGTTCTGTCTCCAGTAAAACCAGCCTAAAAAGGCCCGGTCTGATGGGAGACAGAGATTAAAGAGATGTTTCTACTCTCACTCAGTCCGTTTCAGTGTCCCATAAAGCTGGTTCTCTTAAAATGGTTATAAGCAGCCCACTGTTTTGTATAGAGAGAGCCCAAGCTCATGTGGCTGCTCCTTGGCTGAACAAGTAGTAGTGTCTTAAACTGAAAAAGTGTGTCATTTCCCACGCAAGATGAATGCTGAAGGGGATTGATTCATTGCTGCCACTCTAGAACTGGGAGATTTGGGGCCAGGATCTCAACTATCCAAACCTGAATGAACTGGAATAACTCTGCTGATTAGTTTATGGATGACCAGGTTGTAAACTGCAGTTTGGGCCCACTTAGGTTTCTCGTGAGAAATTTGAAAGAAAAATGTTCTGAGATGAGGCAGAAGATACAGCTTCTGTAAATTGCTTCTTGCCGATTCTTCTTCTTTTTATTAGGATGCAAATTTAGTTACCAAGCTAAGTACAAGCAGATGGAGAAAAAAGCCAAGCAGGCCTACAGCATCACAAATCTCAACCACCACAGGAAAAAAATAACATCCAAGAAACTCCCGACATCCCCCTCCCTACAAAACTTCTAAGCTCACCTGACTCTCATTACTTCAGTTGTGACAAGAGACAAATTGGTCTATACTGAGCTTTGTACAAGAAATACACAATACTTGGTCCAGTCTTGTTCAACATACTCATCAATAATCTGGACAAGGGGACCAAGTATATCCTCAGCAAGTTTGCTGATGATACTAACCTAGGAGGGCTGACACTCCAAAGGGCTGTGCCATCATCCAGTGTGACCTGGACGTGCTGGAGAGCTGGACAGAGAAGAACCTAATGAATTCCACAAATGCAAAGTAGGGTCCTGCATCTGGAGAGGAAGAATTCCAGGCACTGATAAAGGTTAGGGGCAAAACCTGCTGGAAAGCACTTCTGAGGAGAAGGATCTGAAGGGTCCTGGCAGACAGTAAACTGTCCATGAGCCAGCAATGTGTCATTTTTGCCAAGAGGGCCAATGGAATTCTGGGATGCACAGGGAAGAGTGAGGCCAGTAGGTCGAGGGAGGTCATTCTCTCCCTCTACTCTGCACTGGTGAGACCACAACCAGAATACTGCATCCAGTTCTGGGCTCCCCAGTTCAGGAGAGACAGAGAACTACTGGAGAGAGTCCAGCTTAGGACAACAAAGATGATTAAGAGATTAGAGCACCTCCCGTATGAGGGAGCTGGGACTTTTTAGTCTGGAGAAGAGAAGGCTGAGGGGAGACCTTATCAATGTTTATAAGTATTCAAAGGGTAGGTTGAAAGAGGATGGAGCTGGACTCTATTCAGTGGTTCCCAGTGACAGGACAAAGGGCAACGGGCACAAGTTGGAACATCAGACATTTCATTCAAATATAAGGAAAAACTTCTTTATGGTGAGGGTGACAGAGCACTGGAACAGGCTGTCCAGGGAGGTTGTAGAGATCACCAGAGAAGGGGACAAGACTCACCTGGATGCAATCCAGGCTCTAGTGTGCTCTAGACAATCCTGCTTTAGCAGAGGCATCGTACTAGATGATCTTTAGATCTCTCTTCCAACTCTCACAATTCTGTGATCCTATAATTTCCAGCTTCTAATGAAAGGATCATTTCAGAAAACTACTAGGAGCAAGTTACTGCATGTGCAAACATTTGCAATTGGCTTTTCAGTAGGTATTTTAGTACTTGCTCTCCAAAATGCTATGGAGAACATCACTTGCCTCTTTTCAGCTGAATTCATGGACTCACCACACTTCTAACAGGAGAAACTTACAGTAGTCAACTAAGCAAGCAGAAGTTTGAGTTGAGCAGACTATTTACTGATTTAACAGTCTCTGTCGATTATTAGAAGACAATACGTGAAGGACTTTATATTGGCAAAACTGGGCTTTAAAGGCATTTATTTTTTTTCAGCTAGTCACACAACTGAGTATATCTAATTTGATTCTGCATTCATCATGACTTTGTCTGCAACACTGAGAACAAAGCTTTTCTTTTGTTAAAAGAAAAAAAAAACAGAAAAAAAAGCAAACAAAAAAACAACCAGCCCTCAGAATCTCAAGTAGTTACAGCACTCTGAGCTAGCAAACAAAAGGGGAAAATGAAAAGTATGGCTAGGTATGCAACAGATACAGAAAAACTTACTAATAGTATGAGTGGCCAACACTTAGTCACATTTGACCTGCTGTTCCTGGGAAAAAACATAGGATTATATCTTTCTCCTCCTCCAATTCCCAATACACATTATTCTTTTGACTCAGCTCTATGAAGTAATGACTGTGATAGCAAAAGCCAAGATTACCCAGATGGTCTGTCATTCTGATTACAAAAATAATAATTGTAATTATTATAACAATAATCACAGTAACAACAATGAACTGGGAAAAGGGGGTTTAAAGGCAGGGGGAATCAAATTGAAACTGTCATAAGTACCAGATGCTAAGCAACAAATAGGAGATAAGAAGAATCTCAAAAAGAGCAGAGCAATCATGGTAAAATTACTATGCTAAGTTAAGTATTATTGCGGGTTCCTTGTTTGTTTTGGGCTTGGGTTTTTTTAGTTTTTGGTTTTTTCTTTAAAAAAACAAACCAGCAACCAACTCCTCCAAACATTAATAATGTTACATGTTGAAGGGTCTTCCACCACCACTCATCCACCCTGCTGCTTCTTAGCAGAGATGCTTGAGGCCACCAAGTCAGACCAGGAATTCCTGACAGCTGAGGGGTTGGCTATTTTGGAAACAGCAGTCATTGAAGAACAAGCTGAAAAGAGATGATGGATATGAGGGCTCTGGAGACAACTTGTTTCTGAAACTTTTTTCTGCTGTGAGCAAACTATGTTCCAAGGATGTTCAAAGCACCATCCACATTAGCTCACACTGAGAACACAGAAAAAGAAAATTCTTTCAAAGGGGAAAAATATCAGAAGTCTTCATTTGGCAACTGTTAGAACAGATTAGCCTTCATCTTACAAACATGTCACAAGTGAGAACATCAGTTCAATAGGAAAAAAAAACACTCCAAATTAGTATTGTTTGGGAAAAAGAGCAACTGAATGTTTTAAATGGTATTGTTTTCCAGAAAGCTTTGAAATTAAAGTAGTTTTGAAACATTGGTGATTCTTACCCTATCTCTTTTCAAGTTGCTTTGCAGGAGTAATTTGGGAAAAAACATCCAAATCTGCCTTGCATGTGGCTAGATGTGTGCAAGATACCACAACACAGGCAGCTATAGATACTGCAGCATTTTTTCCAGCCACATTGGCACACTTTTCTATAATCTTCCATCTGTTCCCAATAGGATTAGAGGAGACAAAACACTGCCTTCAACTTTCTGTACTCTTTCGGATGTAGTTTGAGTTTAAAAGAAACACAAAACAACAAAAAATGGAAAAACTGCTGTCAAGGAAGAAAATGCCAGGGGTGGAAGATGGAAAGGAAGGGGATTGCCAAGAGGGCTACAGTTTCCAGAAAGCAGAGCATGAGTCAGCAGAGAAAGTGATGTTATTTTTTTTTTTTTTAATATTACAGAGCAGAGTGATGCCCTGAAGACTGCAACAGATGAAACCTCTTTACTTCAAGCCTGTGTGTTTTATCAATCAGGCAGCAAGATCTTATTACTTCCTGACAGAGAAACTCCCTGCAAAAACAGCTGTCATGCCTTTTTTTTTTAAGAAAAAAAAAAAAGAAGCTTGTCTATTTTTTTTACAAAGAAAGCTTGGACAAGCTACATGCCCTTGAAGGACTTGCCAGTATGAACAACTTCTTCCATCTCCTTATATCTGATTTGTTACTACAATATACGTGGACTTGCTTTTTTCTCTCACTGAGCCAAGAGCTTTGTAGGATTTGAGGGTTCTCAAGGGTTGCTTTTATTTACTCTTAAATTCCGCTGAAAAACTTCCCTTTCAGAAAACATTCTCACCTCCTGATGTCTGGCTGTCATCAAGATCTATCACAGCAGTCAGCCCCTTTAGCTAGTGTTTATTTGATTTCATTGTCACAGAATTGTCAGAGTTGGAAGGGACCTCTAGAGATCATCTAGTTTGACCAGTGTTGCACTTCTGCATGGAATACACATGAAAGCTGCACCACACAAAGTCACATACTAACTTTATCAAGTGCAGAGACTAAATGAGACACAAGCAGACAAAACCCCAGAAGCAGTCATACATGTCTGCACACCTCAGTCTCACTACTCAAGCTTTGGGGTCAAGTCCAGTGCTCCAAGACCTCTTAATCACCCTAACACCTCTAGGCCCTCTTAAAACCTGCCAAAATTGCCTTTTTTTTCTTTTTCTCCGATAACATTATCATTTCCAGTCCTCCATCACCCAACCTTCTGAGTAGCCTCCTCATTATACCACCCAAGTACTCAATTAGGACAATTGCCCCTTGGTTACCAACAACCTGCTGTCAGACTGAAGACTCTGGCTGGCAAAGGATGGCAGGAAAACAAGGTTAACTATTTGCATATCACCTGCTGAGCCCCAACACAAGAGAAGGAAAACCAACATCATAAAACAATAAATACCTGTTATAAATTGCAGCTCCTAGAGTGTCCCAGTGAAACCTGTGCAATTGCTAGCAGTTGTATCCCTGGGGACAGTTTTTTCCTCCCTCTGCCCCTGGGAACAGGTAGCATCCAAGTATAAGGTTGCAGATCTCAATGCATAAGAAGAGCTGCCTAAGTGGGTGGTGGACCAGAGACGTCAGGAAGAGCTAGACCTAACGCAGCTGAATCAACTACTCATTTAACAGCCAGGGCAGGTGCTCTCAGTCAGATTCCTGCTCCTCACAGCTTTGGCCCAATATGCAGAAGCACTTTTACCTAGTTACCTCAGAAACTGTCTCAGAAGTCTTGTGTTTTTGGAATTTGCCTGTCTGGGACTGTCCTGGGCCCCTACTTGCCTTCAGTGCTGGACCAGGGCAATCATAAACATATTGCCAATGGCAACAGACCCTTTTTGGGCAGTCTGACTCAGGCTTTGGGTCAGGGTGACCCTGAATTTTCTATGTGCCGCAGACAGTCTGGTGGTCCTTTCCATCACTGGAAGGGATAATTAGAGCTCTTCAAACGCGAGACTTTCATGAAAATGACCCCAAACTGGGACACTCTAGAAAATGCAAAAGTGGCAGTGCCTAGTCAGTAATTTCCTTAGACTACCAATGCTCCCAGTGCTACCCGTGCTGGAAGCACCTCTGAACTGTTTTTTCCCTAGGTATCAGGAAAAGATTGTCACTTTTCAGCATTGCAGGTCCCAGCTGCACAGGCCCAGGAAAACTGTTACCATGCATCTCCCAGGCAGGCTTTAGGAGGAGAGGCTTGTTTCGTTCCCTTCTGTGCGAGCACATGGCTTTCTCAGGAGAGCTGGGCTTTTATTCTGAAGCCTGACGCAAGAGCTGTAACAGCTCATCCAGCCTGGGCTGCGCCTTGCCTCTCACAAAGCATTCCTTCCCACTGTCTGTGAAACATCAGATGCTTTCTGTTCAATCACATGTGGGCTCTTGCCCAGCTCATCCTCTTCTCTCCCTTGTCTCTGAGTAGGGCCAAATACTTTTCTGCTCTATTTCCCCTGACTGAAATAAGTTTTGACCTAAGCGCTTTCAGACCTGGGGGCCTGGACGTGTGACCTGAACCCTCATTTTTATGAAAGCAGACTGTGATATCACAGACAGAGGAGCGAGAAGATCCAGCATTGAACCAAAACCTATAGGAGGTCAGTGGGAAAGCACTTGGAGATGTCATCAGGCTTTGCACATGGCTGTGGATACCAAGTTCAGGGTCTAAAGCACTGAGATCAAAAGAAGGGTTCTGCTATTGTCACTCGCCTGCTGGGTCCCTCTGTATTTTACCATACTGCTTCCATAAAACATCTCCATCGTGACACAGGCTCCCTTGAAGCCTTTAGATGGAGGGAATTAAGAGTCATTAAAAACCACCCCGCTTTTCAGATATCAGAAGGCTGAAATGGAGCCTGCTCAAATGAGCTGTGCCACTGAAATTAGTTACAAAGTAGGTCTGAAGTATGAATTTGTTAGGGAAAGTCAAGGTCAATTTGCAAACAGACCAGGACGAAATCTGATGCATAAATAATCTGTCGTGAACTATTCACCCATTGCTATTCCTATTACATCCTCAATAAGCTAATAAGCAATACTGTTGCTCAATGAAAGATTGACAGTCTATTTGCCTTCTGTGGTGTAATGTGATTGCTCCTAATTGATTTTGGCCACTGACTCGTAGTACGTGGTGGATATCTGGGAAGAGCAATAACTTTAACATGCAATCATCCTGGTCAGTGACCAAGACAAGCTATTCTCCAACAATCATTGGATATCTTCCTGCACATAGTTTCAGTGCTCCAACTTAGCTCATAATTTGTGTGTCACTCCTTTGCAGCCTTGAAGCACCTGCTTTCAGGAAACTAGGCCCCTCACTCGTGGCCATTTAACCTTGCATTTCAGGACTTTGGTCATTTATGGTGAAATTTTGTATGTTTTTCTTTGGACAAGCTAAACTCCTCTGTTAAAAGAACTAGAAAATCTCTGTAAAATAGTAACTGTGACAGACTTCGGAGGTACATAGGGACACAGCTGAGCTGCTGTGGACATTGGCATGGGTAACAGAACACAAATAGTCCAAACTGTAGCAGAAAGATTGTTCCCTGCTTTGGTTCTGTGTTTCATTAGTACTTCCACCTCCACTACAACCTCTCCCTCATCAACAAATACTATTTTATTTGGCCAGATCTCTTTTCAGATTCTACTGCTTGCCTTGTTCTACTTTCACAGTGAGGTTGGTCACAATTGCTCTAAAAACAATCACCCTCAGTTGATGGCATATGTTCACCTGCCACCAGATTTTAGGATTTCTGAGGAAAAGTTTCCCACTGAGATTTTGGACCAGAGTTTAAACTATTGCAGTTAAGAACAAGGGTAGTTTACCTTACCTAGTTTGAAAGGATTTTTGTTTTGTAATCAAAAGTAAGTACTGATTGGGTACAGATTTAAATAGATCCCACACTTCTTTACCAGAATGGGAGCTTTTAGACAAGAGGTGTATTGATTTATAAACAAATGCAGGTTCCTACACCTGTTCCTGGGAAGTCTCTTCCATCCTGTAGCTGTGCATAAAAAGACATCAGTGCTCTGGGCTTTTCATCACCTTCCTTTTAGTAGAGGCTGCTTGCTGACTCCAAAAAGCATTTCAGTGCAAGCATGGTCCTTTAGCTTAAGCACTTCACATAAAGAGACTTCAGTAACATGTGTGGTTTTGGCCGAGAAAGACCAAGGGCAATCTGTGCTGGAAAAGGAGAGGATTATCTTTAGGAGATGAACATGACAAACTGCTGGAGCAGGCCAGCCAGCATCCTAAAGTCTCCAGCTAGAAAAGAACATTTGAGTAGATCCTAAAGTATAATAGGAACAGATCTTTTTGAGGTCAAATGAAAGGCCCATCAAACCAAATGGTGGCTATGGCTAAGGCGTTGAGGGCAAGAGGAGGGGAACCTGCAAGGATCTTTTCTTTAGCATGCCCTCCTCCTTGCAGCCACTAGCAGGCCAGGGCATGGATGGACTTCTCCCTGAACCTGACCTGCACTGTGCTGAACCCTCTTCCATTTTCAGTGCCTGACAGGGAGTTTCTATGTTGTATTCTCCCTACCATGTGTGACTGAAAGCTCTCTATCATATCCCTTCAAGGCACTCATTCCTTTACTTGTTTTCCTCCTCCATGTCTCATCCTTCATGAGACCAGATGAATAGGACTGCACACAGAATCCCTGTACCAGGGATTTATGTAATCACAAGAAGCATTTTCTGTGCTAAGTCCTACCTTTTGGTCTCTAGTGAACACTAAGCTGATGTTTGTTACTCTCTGGTAAACTTTCTGGAGTAGCACTTGTGGTTGGGGGTCCCTGTGTGCTTTACCTTGTGTTTGACAAAATCAGATCTCATCAGCCATTCTATGGAATATCCCCTCAGTATTAGGAGATCCTTCTGCATCTCTTTGCAGTCAGCTTTAGTTCTAAATAATTATGTATTATGTGTAGCAAACATCATCACTTTCCCTGCCATGCTCCTGAGTGTTTGTAAAACACTTCACTATAAAATCTGAAGATTTACTCCTGTCCTTTTTTTGCTATTGTTACAAGTTTGAAACTGATGAAAAGTCTTTCCCTAATGGTGAGGGGTCTTGTTAAAAGCCTTCTTACTCTGTCAGCCAGCTCACTCTTAGCTAAGAGTTGTTTGATACTTCAAATAGTTGTAATAGATTTGTGAAGTGTGATTTCTCCCTACAAATGCCACACTAACTCCTCCCCAGTCTCTCAGTTTTATCCAAGTGCCTACTAATTCTGAAATTTCTGCCAGCATGTCCGACACAGAAGTCAGGCTTCCTGGTATATGGGTCCCAGGAGATGTTTTAAGAACTGGTGACATATTTACTGTGCTCCAGACTTCAGGCACAGACACTGATTTAAGCAAGAAGCTTCACACTACAGCAAGTAGTTCTGCAGTTTCCTGCCTAAGCAACACCAGAGCTTCATTCCAGCAATTTATTGCTGTTTGTTCTTTCAGCTTGGTCTGATCAAGTTATCATGGGTTAATGAGCCCACCAAGCAAGCTGACTGCAATCACGTCCCATTACAAAGATGGGGAATTTTAAGCTATTGCATTTTACTTCACCACAGAATTGGATGAAGAATATGCATTTATTTCAGCTTTTCTGACAGGCAGTAACTAATTAGTAACAGGACAATTTTACTGCTTGCAACTGTAAATCACTGACCTTGGCACACAGGATGCTCGTATTCAAACTAGCTGAAAACTGCCTCCAGATATCCACCAGGGCTATCAGCCACCAAAGGACTTTTCGCCAAAGGACAGGATGGGCACAGGGTGCAGGTGTTTTCCAAGGATGGGGGAGATCTGCACAAATCCTTGTCTTCACTGCAGAGCCTGGATCTCAGGCTTAGAACCCTAGCCACTCCAAGCAAATTGTGCTGTAGCAGGATAAGCTGGGACTGAGGCTGCAGGGGTGAGAGGTTAAACAACTCTTGAGCTACAATACTAGCTGGAAATATATGAAGAGAACTGTTGCCAGGTTAACTCCTAGAAAAATCAGCCTCAGCCCAAAGGGCAGATAATAAATTGGTGTATAAGCTAAACAAAGTGCTGACGCAGCCTTCACTGGAGTAGCGCTCCCAGCACTGCTGTAATACGGGGCCAGGATGAAATTCCGCTGTGATTGACACTCTGCCATCACATCATTTGTTACCAATCCTATTTTTCCTCCCTTCCTCTGCTTTTCACTTCAAGGGACAGGACCTGCAGCAGCACAGCCTGCCGAGTCCTCCTTTAATCTGTTTTCCATTCAAGCATTCTCCTCTGAGGATTGACTCATGTTTCTTGACATAAAGCACCACCTATTTGGGCTCTTATAAGGAAATAGCATGAGAGAATTGTCTAATTCAGACTTCATATACTATGCACTACAGTGTACATTTCCAGTCGATGCTTTTGCCCTTTTGTGGTCAATTCAGAGCTGCCTCCCTCAACATTTTGGGTACTTTTGCAAACTTGTAATGCCTTAGACCAAACAGAGGTTTGGAGTAAATCAAACATTGGTGGAATTATTTTAACATATGAACAGTAAACTCTCCTCTTCTATTTCTGCTTTGCTACTAATTCACACCACAGTTACATCGGGATTTTGCTCCAGGGAAATACATTTTATCATCACATACAACAAATGAGAGGCACAACTATTATCATGGATATTGTCTATGTTTATGGGAGCCCTGTATCTGTCCCACGCTCAGGTTTTCAAATCCTGAGCTGTAAAAAAATGTCTGTAGTGTAACATGAAACCAAATGAGACTGACCTGGACTGGGATTTGGTCATACATGAGGAAGTCAGGCTAAGTTCATCTAGAGAGTTGTGAAGGTTCACGAACCTTGGGAGTGAGCAAAGGTCCAGTTCTGAAGAAGCCTAGCCAAATGTTTTCCAGCAATTTTAAACAAATACATATTTGGGAACAGTGAGATCCTGTAAAATAAATAATTTTGATAGGAAATCCATTGGAGAGAGATCTGGTGGCTTCAATGATGTTTAGCATTAATGTGTTGAATGAATTGAAAGTTCAAGCTGAGAAGCTTTAAATGTGTAGGACTGAATCACAAAGCCCTTGTTCTTGGAGCTTCAATTGTGAATGTGTCATTTGTAGCTCTAAAGTTAAGGAGAGTTCTATTTTGCTTTGTTGGATATCTGCACTATGTCTGAAATATGGATGTTTCTAGCTGGCTGAAAACTTCACATATTGAAAGCATGTCCTCATTTTCTCCTGAAAAGCCTCTCAGAAAGTTTTTTACTGTGAATTACCAACCTGCCTTTTATGCACATCTGCTTGGCCATGCTCAGAAAAATACTTCACAAACATGGATGCAGCCTAATTGAAGGTTCAGTAAGAACTACTGTTAAGGAAGAAAGTGTTCTTCCAAAAATCACAAATATTATTAGAGACAGGTCCTCTGATTATCAGTATTATGATACCCTAAAATAAAATCTGGGAATTCACCACCATAAAAGATTTTCCCTGAGGCAAAGAAGTATGCCAGCAACTTGACAGCAGCTGGGGATTTTGTGTTGGGTCACAACTTCAGCTCTTTTTTTTCCAGATCTGACCAGAGGAAATGGAAAAAGATTTACAGTATAGCTATAGACCAACCACCAAATCTCTTGACGTATAGTCTGGTATCTAATCTTTCAATTCAAAATGAACCAAAGCCATGGCTTCAGACCATCATTACCACTAGCAGGTTCCCACAGCTGTGGGAAAAAAATATATTTTTAATGCTAGATTGCTAATCCACAGTTTTATTAACATGCTGCTATGTAGCAGACAAGCTGGTCTCAAAGTAATGCTTTTGTCCATTACTCTGTGGGTGTGGGCAGCAGTGATGATGCACAAAAACATTTCTACTCTGCCCTGAGTCCAAACAGAAGGCAGGTTGATGGTCCTGGCATTGTGACCATGCGGTCAAGCAAAGGAGGAAAAGTGGGTGCCAGGGGTTCAAGTTGTTTTGGTGATGAACCTAACCTTGATGCATCTGGCTCATGCTCACCTGACATGCTCATTCCAAAAGTGAACAGAGACGGGAGGGAGGAGCAGTCAGCTCATCTGGTAGTTTAAAAAGATAAAGGAGGAAAACTTCACAGCCAGAATTTTTTCTCTCAACATTAAGTCTAGAAATTAGCCTTGTTTTCCCCAAAGAAAACTTCCCAACCATACTGGGATGGGCAAATGATTAAGAATTAAGAGACAGAACGGTGGTGCGAATGTCATAAACATCACTTCCATGTGCACTCCTTTGCCAGAGCACACATAATAAAGCTCAAATTCCTGGTGCTGTGCCCTGACTGTAATGCACTGCCCAGATCTTCCTCCTGCTCTTAGCTGAGAGCCAAGTCATTCTATAGGATTATTTTGTTAAGAGCAAAGCCATTTGATCTGAACAGATTTAGCACCAGATTAGAGCCACAGTTTTTCCCAGATCAGCAGCTGCAGAGGAAGAGGTTTGGAGTTTTCTGGTGATCTGAGTGGGAGCCTGGAGCTCGGGAGACCCCATTTCAGTGATTACAGCAAGCTCCCCATATGTCCAGAGATAAGATGCCATCCACTGCTGTTTCCACAGCGAAATACAGGGTTTGAGGAAGGTGATCATGTTAAAGATGGCAAGATGCTCACCTATTATGACAGAGATCGACTAAAGCTTTGATGGCAACTGACCTATGGCCCAGTACCTCCACACTGAAGTCAGTTCTAGCACTGTATGGGCTAACAGAGAGAACCAGCCCCATGCCAGGCTTTGAAAGGAACTGTGGTGTCTTTTCTGCCTGGTTGGAGGTGCACATGCAACCGATGTAGCCTCACTTCATACCTCTTCTCTGTCATGGGGCTGACACCTTCCTTCTAGTGCACCAGAAAAAAAACACCAGGTTTTAATAGACCTTGTGATTTAAAGAGAATTCCTGGTTTTCATTGCTGTCCTTTGCTTCATCAGTTGTTTAATGAAAACAAATTATCCCCTGGATGACTCAAACTTTTTTTTACATCTTTTTTTTTGCACATAAATATTCACTTTATATACAAAGAAGTCTAACTGGAATAGGGTGTGAGAATAGTCTTACAAATTTCATAGTCCCAGCTTCCCAACTCAGCCAGTTTCAGCCCAGGTGGTTAATGAAAACTTCTCTTGGACTCTCACACTGTTGGAAAGAGTTATCTATTTCTAGTGAAACCCATGTATGAGCATCTCTTTAAAAGGTGTATAAAAGTGACTGTACAGATGGGTGCCACAGCTTTATGCATAGACAGACTCTGCTTCTAAAAGCACTCTGTGTCAACTCCTTGAATGTACGGAATGTTCTTACTATATCCTCCCCCAGAAATGCCACACTGGCAGCTCTAGAGGGAAGAATGTCTGTCTTGGGACTTTCAGTTGGGTTGACACCAATTTAATCATCATTGCTACCACCATGAATAAGTCTTTCTGTAGTAAGTACAAGGTATTGTATAGCAGGAAGATCTTTTCAGAATTTCAGATTAGCTCCACAGTGGGGGAAATAAAAGGTACCACACAGCCCTTCCACCTCATGGGCTGAAGTCACACCTGGAGTACCCAACCCATCCACTTCTATTTCCCCAGGACATCTCTATTTCATACAGCAAACCCATGACTTTATAAATTTTATGCACCTGGAACAAGCTGTGACTCAAAGAACAGCAACAGAAACCATAATCATAACTCCCATTACCCAAAGCAGCCATCATGGGATGCTCTGAATCTCTTCCAACTTCATCAAACAATGGCAAAAACACCTTTGATTGCTCTGGGACAAGATTTTAGCTCTTTCTGAACCAATTAAATACTTCTTTCTCCAGGGCCATGCCTTAGGGTTAATTCTATGTAAAATACTGACAAAGCCATATCCCTTTGAGAGCAAGAATGTAACCGGTAAGCGGTTCTGAAATCTGATTAATTTTTTGTATGTGTGTAACTACTGAGCATCAGCAGAGTACACCACATACCAGGGCATGCATCTGATTTCCCCAGCCAGCCCTGTGGCAGTGGGACATAAAGCTTCACGCCAGCTAGCCGGGAGCCTCTTTGAATCTCTGGATTACTTCAACCCATGGACTAGCTGTGGGACAGTCAGCCTACAGAATTCCATGGGCCTTACTTTAGAAACCACAGGGCTACATCATAAAAATAACATAGCACCATTACTTAGACTAGAGAAGAGAAAAGGTCAATTTAAATGAAACATCATGGAATATAACTATAATTACAAAATTACCAACTGTGTCTCTGCTTACACAGCCCTACCAGTTACTGGAAATACCGATCAACCTAAAAATCTGAAAAAACTACTCTTAGGATTGGGTATACTACTGAACCTTTCTTCCCAGCTCCATGATGAATCCCTGGATGGCTAAAAAAGAAATAATTATTGGACACTGCACACATGCTATAGGTAAGAATTGTTAATTGTCAGAAACAAAATGATGGTAAGCAATGAAGGTGATTTTAAGCTGTGGTTAAAGGCACCTTATTCATTCAATGGACCTGCAAATAGCTTTTGCCAATTGATTACATTTTTTTTTTCTGCTAATTGGATTAGCTCTTTATATTCTATTTACAGATTAACTTCACTAATGTAAAGATGAAACCAGGTCTCCAGCTTACCTACTGCAAGAACAAAGCTGAAGGGAAATGCAGACTGGCCAGTGTCATAGTTGTAAAGTTTGATAATTTAAGAAACATGACACAGAGAAACAGGGTCACAGAAATACTGAAGAATACAGAATATAAAATATTATTCCTGCGACATGTAAGAAGGCATAGACTAGTGGTCCTGGGCCTCCACCAGCCATTGCAGCCATTGGGAAAAGGTGGGTCTGAAAAGACAGTGTGTGGGAGCCATAACGGCAGCCCTTCCTGCCCACTCAGCTGAAGAAGCCGTGACCTCTTTAGACTACAAGCAACGCCACATGAATTGCGGGCATCATGTTGCTTAAAAGCTTGATGTTGAAGACACAGAGGAAATGAGTACAAATTTGGCTAGGGACATAAATAAATATGAGATTATTTTCTTAGTGCTGACTTACGTGATGAATGATTTGTATTTAACTGTTTGCACCGTACGTTGTTGAAATCCTGGGGGTAGTGTCCTACTCCTGAAATCAACAGGAACTGCAGATGATCTTCACCTCAAAAAAAACAGGTTTATTAAAGCCAAAATAAGCACTAGCCACTTCTCAACTCTCTCTTTATGGCTTTTGTATTTGCAGCATTTGTTACCAAAAAATCAAACTCGTTGTTAAAACGGAGAGACAAATCGTGACTCGTCTCTTTCCCATTTCTATCCAGGCCATTTTTGCATGTATCTCATTTTAAAATGCTAAGAGTTTTGCACCAGATTTTGTTTCATACATCTATATATTACAAGAAACCTTTAAAAGTACCACTTTGTAGAAGACACAACAGTGTGCTTTCCAACTGTTTGAAATTCTGATTATTCAAAATTCTATCATGATACCGAGATCCCAATACTCACCCTTATGTGCAGAGTTCTGAGTGAAAGGAGAGGCATGATTATGCACACAGCATTAATAAAATGTAGAACATGAATATATATAGTGCTATAAATCAGAGTTTGTACTGGTACCCAGTTAAGCACTCCAAGTACAAAGTTTGGTTTCAACCATCAAAGCACTCTGTGAACAATAAGAATCTGAACTGAAATAGCTCCATGTTTCTCTTGTCAGATGGAGGGAATATGTAGATGGTCTAGGGGGAGGCTGAAATGAGGAAAGCTCTGAGCTACCACAGATTTGTTTTTGTTAGAGGAAGCACGAAGTTTAGCATAAATCTGTGCAGCACCCTTCACACAACTGAAGACATGTTACCAAAAATCTTTTGAATTAGAGATGTACAAGCCATTAAGGGAAAATTTCTGGGTGAAAAATTTGCCCTAGGAATAGCTGCAGTAGTGTTATAAGCTGGAGGAAATGTGAGCTGTTTTAAAAGATGTGGGTTTCTATGTTTTTAAGGTAAGATATACCATGTAATCAACCCCTGCAATATTTTTGGGTTTTGAGTTTTACTTAAAGCTTCAGTGTACCAAGTCATATACCAAAGACCTATGAAAGGCAGACTGGGGCTCAGTGTGGCGTTTTAAAGCCCCTTCATGCTGCCAGACAGGTTCTGCAGCCCCAGCCAGGGACACTTTCATAGAGATGCTGCCTGTCTTGGGTCTTGTGCACCAGGAATTTAAAAGAGAACAGCTTTCACTCTTCATTCAGCTTGTGGTGAAATCTTCTTTCCATGCCTGATTTTCTAAGGATAATCTACACATACTCTGACGGCAGCTGAGGGAATCACAGATTATTCCTACATTCATCGCAGTGTTTGCTTCACCAGCCCTTGGGAACTGAGATCCCCGGAGAAAACTCAGGTAAAACAGGCCTAGCACACCTTCATACACTGTTATCCCACGATGCTCTCCAGAGAGGATTCTGTTCTGCTTCATGTTTTCTAGCTCTGACTGCAGCCAACTTGACTAAACCATGAAGAGATGTGAGCTGTCTCTGTTAGTACTGTAGGGCCTTTGGACTCTGGAGCGTAATACGCTTCTTGCAAGTAGCTCTCTGTTCACAGCCTTGGGAAGAAAAGCAGACCTAGCAAAGGTTACCGCCATCCTCCTAATATCCGTCTATACTCAGGTCTTTAAAAAAAATACATTGTTGCTACAAGCACCTTGCTGACAATAAATCCTTTCTCATATATCCTTTTAATGCTAGCACCCTCAGGCAATGCCAGCTGGGAAGAGTAAGGTTTCAGGCTCTGCACCAAGGAATTCCTGTTTTCAAAAGGTCAGACACAACAGCTGGGAAATTTTTGGTTATTGCTGCTTTGTGTCAGTTCTTATCCATTCCTGGAGGGGGGTGTAATTTCTGAAGCCTAACAGCATTTGAACCAGGACAAGCAATCTTTGAATTTTTTTTGTGTCTGACATTTCACAGAAGCAGGAGTGTGTGTACTAACACATAGCTATGTGTGTATTTTATATCTGTACATGTACACACATACCTTTGAGGAAGGAAGACGGGTAATTCAGCATGTCTATCTTTCAAAATGATAATTCAGGAGACTAGAAGCTGCCTCCAGGTTGCTGCCCTCCAAGACCCTGCCTAGCTTTCAGCCAAGATGAGACCAGGGGTATCCGAGATACCTGTTTAGGGTAGAGAGTCCAGCCTGAAAATCAGCTGATGCTGGGCTGTAATTATTAACAGATTTGATTTTGTGGTATCTGCATTCCCAATGCTTCCTCTGCCTTACCCCCTCTCACAGAGCTGTTTCCTCCTCACATATATATGCCAGTCCTCTGTGGGGACACACATTTCAGTGGGCAAGAGCAGTGGACCAACCGTATTGCCACCCAGTTGTTTCCTGGGAAGCTGCCCCTTGCTCTCTCCAGCACTTCATTTCCATTACAGCACAAGGGGACTTTTCAGTGCTCTCACAGATGCCTTCACCCTTGAATCCTGCCAGAAGCAACAAAAAGGTGTCATTTTCGCTTGCATCTGTCTACAGTGGTAGTGTGGCTGCCTGCACACATACATGCATGTACGCATGATTGTATGCGTGCCTACAATCATTTCTTTCCCCAGACTCTTTTTCAAGACACACGTGCACAGAAGAAGGAATCTTCTAACTTCCAGGAAAGGCAAAAGCAGCAGTCTGAGTATTTAGCCCCAAAAACTTCTGGACAGGACCTCCAACACACAGGACAGAGCAGCACTGGAGACCTGAGACTAATCAGATCGAATTTTGAGCAATCAGTCCTTTGCTGCCTTCCTTTACAAATATGCTGTTGGGGCTTTCTCCTGCCGTTGTCATCCCAAGCATGTTCTGCCCCTGGCAGGGAGTACCAGCTGCACCAGCAGCATCAAGACATGGAACAGACTGGCTAACCCTTAAGTCTCACCTCCTGATAGTCTGAGGCATCTCTAAGCCACGACCGTCTTTTCTAGGAAAGACTTTATGCCCTGAATATTTTGTTTTCGCAAGTTCTTTGGGGCTGAGCCCAGAGAGGAATACCTCCTCCTCTTCCTCTCACTCTGCTGGACTGACAAATACATGCAATGGGTCCATTTCTCAGTCTTTGTCTGCGGGATCTTGAAGGGGCTCTGCATCAAGGCCCCATTGGCTGGGCCTGCCAGTCTGCCTGTCTGTCTGCTTCTCTCATGTGGGGATAGGGACTCTGCTGAGAAAAAGCAGATAGGGTTTCACACAATCCAAAGCACATGTACAGTAACTAAAGCTGCATAAGCACTTTTCTTTCCTATGGAAATTTTCCAATGTATATTTCAAAAGAATGTGAAAATATTCCCCCTCCTTTCTCGCCTGCTTCCTATAAATCCAGCCTGATGCAGACGATCCCCTTGAATCCTCTTCTCCACAAGGGATTTAAGGCTTGGGAAGGGGCAGGGGTGACAGCACTGGGAATTCATGCCCTGAGCAGCCAGTGAAGAGCAGGCCCTTAGAAAAGGATTTATCAAGTCATGGAAACCACTTAAGGTTAATTATACATTATTGCTGTGAGAAAACACACGCAAGCAATCAACTCCAGTGAAAATGAATGTTTGGGGCTTTTTTTCTTCATTTAAGATTCATCAGATGTTTGCATCCTTCACAAGCAATTCAGCATTTTTGGGTACACCCTCCTCCTCCAGGGAAGTCCATAAAGAAATTTCTCCATGGGAAGTAGTTTGTCTAATAGTAATTTTTCATGGGGGAGAGGAAAAGAAAAGCCTTGATATTTCTGACCAGCTGCTTTGTGCACATACAGGCTGCAGTGACTGCTTGCTTCAAAAAGCTGCCAAAACCAGAGTTCAATGGGGAGAAGGCAATAATAACATGTGATAGGCAACATCCACTGTCTACAGAGAGCCTTTTTGTGGGTGACAACTCCAGTTGCAGGAGACAAGCTGCAGAATGAGCCTTTGGGATGGTCCTCTATGGACACGAGACTACCATGCCTAGCTGATCCTGCGATGGCTGATCCCAGATCATAGGTCCCCCACTAGCTGTGCAAGAAAAAAAGATCTTTTTGTGCTGAAGCAGGTACGTCCATGTGTACTAACACATGAGCACGTACACGGCTCCTACAGATTCCTGCTTCTCCAACCTATCCCTGAGGGATGAGCATGGCCCTTGTCCAGAGCAGAGAGATGCTGGCCATGTGTGAGGACTTGTGGGGCTGTGTGGGAAGCAGATGTCCCTTGAGATATGGCTGAAAAACACATTTGTATCCTCGTTTCTGCACTGCAGCTCTTCAACACAGAGCTGAGTCATTCAAGACACAATTATGGGCGATGATTGCCCCTTTAACTCCAGAAGCATTTGCTGGGTCCTAATTATTCTTTATTTTTAAACAAACAAAAAACTCAAACAAACCAGAAAAAGTCACCTCCTCCAAACAGTGAGTACATAAAGTTGTGGAGAAGGAAGGATAAACTTTCAGTGTTTCTGGTGGATCACGTTACTTTTCAGACTTTTGTATTCTTGCAAATTGCCATGTAAAAATGCTGTCAAAGGTCTTCACACAGTTCCTGTTATGGCCATTTTATGTCATATATAGATTTAACCAATAAACTTACAGATCAATTTATACTGTAGAAGGAAGGCTGTGGGGTTTGAAGGAGATAAGGTTCCAAAAACCTTTCCAGTGCCTTGGCATGTAAAATTGTGCTTGTGGGTATGTGTGTGTGTCTGTGTTCTAAAGATGGCAAGCAGAGGTGAAGGAATAAATGTTTGGGCCTTATTCCTAACTAATGACAGTCAGCTTAATTACTTAATTTGTGTCTATTTATACCCACTGAGGATCTAAAATTACAGCTTTAAGCAGGAAGCTAAACCTAGAGTTTTTAACAAGTCTAAGCAGTTGAATTTAATGCTCGGGAGCAGTGGGGACAGTTCTGGTACTAACTGGGAGGAAGGCTAGACTTGAGAAATCATAATAGGAGACAATTTTCACCTTATTATCCACCTTATGAAAACCAAGCCTGTTAAATATGCCCCAGGACAGAAGCCACAAAATGTTATTAATGTTGGAAAAGCCTTTCTGTGACTTACAACAGCCTTCATGGAAAGGCAAAAATAAACCCAGATCCTCTTTTCCTGCAGACAGCTCCAGACTTGCTCAAAATTGCAAACAGAAATGGACTGCAGTCCCAGAAATGGGAAAGGTCAGAAGCCACTAACCAGGAATCTAATTTTGTAACCAGGACCTTTCTTTGATCTCTTTTACAAGTAACTTAGTCCCTGGATAGACCCAATGCTCAGCATCCCTTAGATAGCAGTGAGAGATAGGCATGAGTTAATTAATCCTGCAAAATTCACTGCATGGTAAAACTAAGGTGGGTGTCTGTGAAATGACTTCTTAGAGTCATGCTGTGGGCCAGGAGCAGGACCAAAAAGGGAATCTGTACCTCCTGGGTCCCGAGGGTCCACAAATGCTGAAACTGAAATTACACATGGCCTGCAGGAAAAGCGTGAGCTGGAGTGAGGTAAAAGGCTTGACTTGTCATCAGCTTTCCCTCCCACACCCCATCACAGAGCAGCAAAACGCAGATGATAGGAGAGTGACCCAATCCTTCCCATCCCTCCTGGCTGGGGCTGGGGCTGATGTCCACTCTCATCAGCCTGCAAAGTCCATTGCCCAGCTGTGCTGGCCACCACTCTGAAGCTCAGATGCAGGGTGGAGCAGGTGAAGACAGGACTCGTGCAACTCTGGGCAAGGAGGTAGCTTCCACTTTAAAGGGAAAATACCAGAGGGAGTTACATAGTCCCATCTGCAGCAGCCACTGCAGCAGCTGGAGCTGCTTCCCACCATTATAATCATGTTATTAACCGGAAAGTCTTGCCTCTGCTGCAGCTCTGTCCCTCCAAGTTTGTTCTAGAGCAGGCTGCTAAGGGGTTTTCTGTATCTGAACACAGCATATGGCCCCTGGGCATAGAGGAAAAAAAGCTTTCTTCAGTAGCTTGCAACATGATTTCAGTCCCAGTTTAGTTACTCACAACAGCTCTGCCTGGAAATGACTCCAAACACAGGCAGAAAGTACCAGACTGTGGGGACGATCATGCAAGCAAATTTCCAAGACAAAATTTCTGTCTGTCCTGTTCTTTTTGAGAGAGGCTTCAAAAGCACAGGAGCTCTTTTCTCACTTTGGTCTGTCAGTGTGATCCTAAAGCACCCAGGACCTCGGCCATTAGATTTCCTTTAATACACGGCCTCTTATATCTGCCTTTTCAGCAGTTTCTGCAGCAATCAAGTATGCTTCACCACACAGTCAGATTTCTAAGTGATGCACAGAGTTCATAAATGGCCAATAGACATCCTTGAGCATGTCACAGACAGGAAAATTATAAGCTATTGACAGCAAGATGCTGGGTGCTACCCATTGATTACTCATTCATTAAATGAGTAAACAAACCCCTTTCCAGCCATAATAAATAAAAGCCTTGCTGCAAAATGAACCTCTTTTGAAAGCACAGAAGTGCATGGATATGAAATTCCATTCCACATATGGAGGCGTCCTGTATTTACTGTAAACATTTAAATTTGGAAATGAAACATGGGTGAGGCAGAGTCCAGATTCCGGTCAGAGCTTCCCTGAAGTCAGAGGTGAGCTCTGCTGCCAAGGCCTTCTTGAGTCCTCCTGCCTGCTCGTTTTCACAGAAAACCTCTACTTTCTTTGGATGACTTTGTACGTGTTTCAGACTGGGTGGGGGAAAGGTTCATTTGCACAGACATCTGAGGAAGCTTACTCATGTGTTACTCACCAGCCACTTGCTTGTGGGGAAGGAGAAGTTCAAGCCCCACTCTTTGCTCAGACCCAAGAAACAGCCACAAATTACCTTAGAGCGAAAAGGCTGGGTTTGATTCAAGATCATGTACCCTGTGGTTTGTATAAAAAAGCAACATCAGTTGGAAGGAATTTCTCTCAGCTCAAAGTCAGGAAAAACATTTATGATTGTTGAATGGTCTGGGTATTTCTTGAATACCAGAGCACAAAGATAGTTCTCCAGGGTCAGGAATAGGGGGAATCCTTCCTTTCTGTCAGTTGTTTTCTATATGGCCAGCAAACCCTCTTCAGCAAACCACCTCAACCACGTGTGCAACCTCAGACAACCACGTAATCTCTGACCGCCAAATGTAGCAGCAAAAGGCTAAGTGATGCCTCAGCAAATTAGGATCCTAGCAAGCAAATTGTCTGTGAAGGAGTTATTAACACATTGCTAACTACAGTTTGCTATATATGCTGCACTGAGTGTGGTTTTTCACCTGCATAAAATGGGAAAGAGAGGTGTTTGGAATTTTCAATGAAGGTATGGAAACTACTTTTCAAGAACGGCCCTACTTTTCTGCCTGCCTTTTGTGAAACTCAACATAAGTGAGAAGCCAGAAGTCTGACTTGCAGATTTAAGCCATGTCCAGTTCCCTTTATGTGAGGGTGCAATTCCCAGTCAGGCTTTAGCATCCTACACTCAAATCCTAGACAAACAAAAGCAGATGCTGTCAACTTGAAGCTATCTCCCATTCAGAGGGGCTGAACAGGAAACCCACCTTGCTTTGACCTAAAGTTTACAAGGTCCTGATGACATTGAAAAATGCTCAGATCTAGGTCCAGCTTGAACTCACACCCGTACAAGAACTGGACATCTGCAAACACAAAGCTGAAGCCTGGTGGCACTCATTAGACAGGCTGCTCTCCTGGGCTTTCCAGACTAGACCTATAATTCTGAGACAACTGGAGTGAGGATCAAGTTAGTTTGTAGCGAATAAAAGGCTGTCCTTGTGTCTGTCATGCCTTGTCCTGCACAGCTTTTCCTTGAATCCAGCAGTATCCCTTGAATCCAGTTTACGAAATTAAAATTTATTTTAAAATCAGTTTTAATTAAAAAAAAAAACAGTAGAAAAGAAAGGGAAAGAATATTTTAAATATTCCTCCACCATTGCACAGACTGTTTCCTATTAAAGGCAACTGTGTGCAACATTTCTATTAAGATTCTGCTTCCTGTTGTGTAATATGGAATGTTAAAAATCCCAGTATCGCTTAAGAAGTTATCACAGACTCCAGAGAGTTTTCTACTCCCAAGAAATCTCTCCCAGTGGGAAGCTGGAAAAGTTCCTGTTGAATTTACAGTAAATGCCTCAGACCCTATGTAATATTTATGGTGTCCCTCTCATCTTATCCAGGCTGGTTTGCTGTTTTGCTGCTGTGAAAGAAAAGCCTGTTTCAATGTTTAAAGGCTGTGACATTCACTTTGAAGGATATTGAAGTGGATACGATAGCCACAGGAAATGTTCCAGTCTTGCTGAGGTACCTCAGAAAGGTATTCAGTCAAATGAGAATTCACTAATCTGATTCCCAGGAAAAAATCACAGTAACTTAATGAAGAAAAAGAAAGAAATGTGACAGATCTGCATTCATGGCTTGCCAGATCTGGATTCCATGAAAGCCAGAGGAAAAATTCCCATTCACTTTCATGGGAATAGGATCTTGACCCCGTAGAATTTCCATTCAAATACAATTATGCTGCATTTTTAAATGCTGTGAGAATTAGATGGTGTCTGTTTGCATTAAAAAGAAGTCACTGTATCATACGATGCAGATGTATACTTGCACGGCCAGGGACTACAGATGCTACAGCCCTTCTTATTAGCAGATCTCAGAAATGTCTAATAGGGGCAGAGAAACAACCTAGATAGAGGTGTTTACCATTTCACTAGCTGAGTCAGGATCAGAGATGCCAACCCCACAGTGCCAGTCCAATATTGCTCCATATATACAAGTGCCTGGGCTGTAACAACTGCAGAATAAATGTCTTCTCAAAAGTTATTCCAACTTTGTAGTCTGCAGAAGACATGAACACACAGTGGAAATGCTTGTGTTTTCAAATCAGTCAGAGAGTGTGGAGTAAAACAGAGGGTGTCTCCTTTGGATTGAGCTTGATATAATATATAAATGATATAAATTATGATGTATACATGCTGACAACTCCTTTGGTGAATCCTTTTGCAGACCTACATTACAGTCCAGACTTTCAGAACTAGAAGTTCAGGCTTAAAGTCCACGTTTAAGTTTCTAGAATTGACCACAATTCACATGCAGTGAGTACTCAATTGCTTACATTGGTGCTTAGGGAAGATGCTAGGTACACAATATTTTTAAAAATATGGGTTATTTTTCTGAGAAGAAGTGAGAAGCTTGTAACTGGAGGCAGTTATCTGAAGCTTGTGAGAAGCTTGTAACTGGAGGAGAAGCTTTCTGAGAAGCTTGTAACTGGAGGAGAAGCTTTCTGAGAAGCTTGTAACTGGAGGCAGTTATCTCCAGAGGTGCTGGAGGCATCAAACAAATTGAAAGGTGAGGAAACAGGATGTAGCACATGGATTAAGGGGATGGAAAGAGCAAAAAAGAAGCTAGGGGCCAAAAAATGAATCCTGGCTGTGAAATCTGCCAGATGGTAGCATCAGCTCTCAAAGGGAAAACAGCCTAAGCCTGAGTCATTGCAAGGTGGTCTGAGCAAAGTCCTGGAAAACATTGCCAAGACCAACCTGCCGTGTTCTTTGTGGATGGGCGATGCAACCCAACAGTCCAGCCTATGTCTCCTGCTTTCTCCATAAACAGAGAGAAGATTATGTGGGAAGAAGGAGCTCATATTAGCTCTATCCTTGAGGGCAAATTATAGCTCAGGAGACAAACAGTACTATGAGCAAGGAACAACAGGAAGACTAAGTCTATATATTCAGTTCTAGTCTCCTTTGTGTGTTCACACGTATTCAGGAAGAGAACTCGTCTCACCAAATAAACCACAACCCTGGTTTAGACATGGGCAAATAGTCCTGAACAAATGGAAGGTGATGTTGCAGTGAAAGGAATACAACTTGTATTACGATGTCTCAAGAGACATTTAGAGTGGAGAAGATGTGAAACGTTTCATCCAAATAGTAAACTGAGGGAAGAACAATATAACAAGAAGAAATAGTAGCTTTTCCATACTGAAAAGCCGAGATACTGAGGGGAGTGGTAAAAAGATTAAAGTCGGTGTCTGGTTTTATTTAACAACCTCATTAATTCCTTGAGAATAAAAAGAAGTGAGCACATTCACATCTGAAGTGACTTTGAAAGAGGCAGCCAACATCCGTGTTGCACTGAGCACTTAGAAATACGAGGAGGAAATGGTGAAATGAGACTCAGTTTAGGATAGTGAATGCCAGGGAGGGAGAGTGATCAAAAATGCAGATATTCAGTGGAAGAAACACAATTTGAAATTGAGGATAAGGGCTGGGGTTATCATCTGAGACACAGATTTATAAAACAGTAAGGCAAGAAAGCTGCAATGCATCTATATGTAACTGCTGTGTGCATTAGAGATGTAAAGGGGTCACTGTTAAAGGGGTCACTGGTGAGACGATGTGGAAATTACTGGCAATTCCAATCCTAAATAGAAAAAAAAGAAAGAACTCAGGCAAGAATAACAGGAGTGATTAAGGGGTAAACACTTGTAATTTTTGATACATTGAAATAGTTAAATTTAGAAAAGCCTTATGAGAAGATAAAGTTACCCTTCAAAATTAGTTACCTACTACTTGACAAACACTTACAAGCCCCCATTAGGCACAAGATATTTGTTCATAAAAATATTCAAAAAAAATGTTCAAAATCTCAGACTTTCATAAACCTTCTAAGAAACATGAGATGTGGGACAAGTCAGCTAATCTTTCTGTGAAATAGCAACAACCACAATGCAGAGATACAGGCATCTAAGTACTGAGGACATGCATCAGCTCTCTGGTATGCAAAACTAAGCTCTAGGCAGGATATATGCCTGTTTACCTATTTACATTTTAAGATTCCATCTGTGAATTTACTGTTTGGGTGATACGGGGAGAAGCTAGGTTTAAGGAGATACATCTCTGCATACGAGATCTACTCCTGACTTGTTTTTATTTTTCTTTCCTGGGGTCATTTAAAATGAGCTTTGCTCATGGCTGTCAGTTACAGTTGGAGTGTGAAATGAGGAGGAACTGATGAAAATGCCGTTTGGAATATTCATGCTAAATTTCAGAGGACTCCCCTTCAGTCTAACAGTCTGATTAGACTAGACGAAGCACTTGAAGAACAGAAGTTTAACACAGGAAACAAGTCTGCATGGAAGAAGGCAAAGACAGGTCTGGTTCATATCACCAGCAAATCCTGCACCCCCAGGAATCCTGGATTTCTCTGAGCCCCTCCACAGAAGCAGGAGCTGGGCTTGGGTGTGGGCTCTCTTGGCAACAGACACCATGTGGTTGAGGCTGCTTGAACAACATGGTGTAAGGGAGCCTATCTTTTATGCACGATGTTTGGGAATTTCTTGTGGGACTAACGGCTTGATAGTTAGCCAGCAAAGTGCTGAATTCAACGTACATTCCTCTCACCACCTCATTACCTCCCAGCCATTCCCCTGTCTGCAACTGTTTGTTTAAACAGAGCTCCTTAAGACAGAGGATGCTCGTTAGGAGCCTGATATGATAAACATGGCACTTGTGCACTTGCCTAATTTGATACATTGATGAGCCAGAACCTAATAAATGCAAACTGCTACCCAAATTACTTAGATTTGTTCAGTCACTTTCTGTCTTCCTCAGCATATTCTACGGGCTGATCTCATGACATTCTCCTTCATGCCAGGTTTTTTTTGTCTATCTGAACTTTCTTTTTCCACTAGAAGCCTCCAAGCTGGGCTCCTCTCAGGCACTTTGTGCATATTATTTCACTGCTTCAGTGGAATGGTTCAAATTATAATTTTCCAGCTGAGATGCAAAGACTAATTTGTTCAAGACCACTTTTTTGTGTGTGACAGCGTGGATTACTCTGTGGTCCTTGAGGAGATAAAACGCACCCAAAGCACTGTGGGAAAACCAGAGTTCTAGGAGCAAGTGTTTGGACAGAGGAAGCAATTTGTGCTCTGTAAGTAGAGCAAAGTTGTGTGCTTTCAAGTGTATCCCATGTTCACTTTAGGGATGAGCTGATTGTCATCTTGGGATAATGGGAAAGAACACAAGATATTAGACACAGTGTAGGAATAATAAATGGCAGATATAAAATCTGAGCTGAAATCCTGTGCTGATATTAATCAACTGAAACCGACAGCAGTAGTCAATGCTGAGAAATTGGCTGCTGATTTTTGTGGCTTCCCTCAAGACTGCTCCAGCAATGACAGTTGGTGCTACATCAGGAAGCCCAGGCAGTGATGTGCATTCTTTGTCTTGAAAAGTGGCTGCCTGGGAACTGTGTCATTGTTGATTAGGATCTGGGGTGACATGGGCCTCCCACCTTCAGCTGTTTGCCCTGGAGAGAACCTGGAGTGTGTGGCCCAGCCTCCTACTCAGGATGGGATGCACTCAGGAGACAGGAAATTGAAACAACAGCTCTCCTGGGCCAGCCAGCCTGGAGCTGGGCTGAAAGCCTGTGGCTTTGAGAAAGGCAGGAGATCTCCAGCCTGTTGTTTGTGCCAGGGAAGATCTCACCTGTAGCTTGTAGGAAAACCAGTCTTAGGTGCTTCTGATCTTTCCTGGGACAGACAAATCAGACAGAGAGGCCTGGCGCTGGTGACATGCCAGGAGGCTTCTGAATGCAGCACAGTGCATCATAATCTGTGCATCAGCATGCAGGGTTTACAGCTCCAGAGACTGTTTCATGGCTGCAACCCCGGAGAAGGAGTTCAGGGCAAATGAGCGATGTGCCAGGGAGATGCCTAAAATTAAATGCAGTGAAGGTATGTTTTAATGACAGCCCAGCAGGGCAAAAGCAAGCAGCTGGGTCTCCGGGCAATGTGCAGCCCTTTCTTTTCCTGCTGGCTGATGCTAGGCTCCCCTTCCCACCCTGTGCTGTGTGTCTTAACAAATGTCCTTGCATAATTCTCCTGGTACACTGATGCAAACAAATCTCATCATCATCATGGCCCCATGTGAGGAAAGCAGGCTGGCCTTGAGCTGGCCTGGGAGGACAATGGAGAGATCTTCTGTGAAAGCACATTTGGCAAATAGCAAACTAGTGTGGGCAGTGAGACGTCATGATGCAAAGGGAAATACACGGGAAACGCTGAATTCGGGTTTATTGCCACCACTCATGAAAGAAAAGGACAATTTCATGGCCATAATCCTGATATTTGACAAGTAGGTTAAATTCACTTACAAAATAATATTATAAAGTAAATAGCTTTGATCTAGTGTGTTTAATTTAAAGCACTTGTTTTATTTATTCTTTTACTGTGAGAAATAGATTACATTTTCTTTAATTATATCTAAGGAATAAAGGTTTCCAGTCCCTACACAGAAGAAAATTCTACCAGAAATACAACCATGAAAGCGGATTTCCCTGGGCCTGTTCTCATGGAGAAGAAACAATTCCTGTGCCTTAAGAACTGTTGTGACCATGCATTGAAGTGCAATGTCCTAAATACTTGGATGGATATTTTAAAAATTGACTCATGGGTGATTCAAGAAGTTGATAAGTGCTCAGTCACAGCAACAGTAAAGAACAGATATGATGACAAAAAATCTCAGTGTGCCCTGGACAATTTATTAAGGGCCTCGGAAAAAAAAAAAGTAGAAAAAGAGAGAAGGAATCAGTTTGCAAAATATGATTGTTTTTCAAATGTTTGCCTAGCAACAGACCAACAAATGCTCCTACTATGGCTTTATTTCATATTCTCACAGCAATACCACCACATTTCAACACAAGCCAGCTCTCACTCTGAAATCCACCCTGGTGACCTCAGCTGCCCTGCTTCGGCATCTTGCGGCTCCTACCGCACACCCTTCCCAAGCCACCTCTGACTGCAGCGCCAATGGAGAAGAAAGTGCATCTGTTTCCGCTTTCCTATATTGCAACAATCTATTCCCCCCAATTGCTCTTGCTTGGCACGAAGGAAGAAAACAACTTGATGTGCCAATTTCCTTCTCCCGGCTTCTGGTGTCGCATTGGTGCTACCCACCTCCGCACACTCAGCACTGCATGACCTCACTTTCTCAATATGCTGTCTGAGTTTGTTGATAGAGAAGTCAAAGTTAGGTCAAGTTCTTACATCCTTTCTTTTTGGATACAGAAAAGAAATCAAAGACTAGGTAAAACCTATTTCTCACGGAGCTCTGCTTACTTTTCCCATCCTCTCACACATACCAGTCCCCAGGCCTTGGGAACACAACTCTGCTTTTCAGAGCAGACTCAAATCAAGGCATTTAAACAAAGTCCACTGGACTGTTGGGAAAGAAAGGCACCAGTCTCTCAGAAATTTAGCCTGAAGTAAGTTTCAGAACCATTTGTATCCCTGCTTTGCCATGGAGCTCAGATGTAAGAGTGGACAGAGCTGACAGCTCAGCTGGTGGCCACACTGTGAGACGTGGACAGTTGCGTGCGTGGTGGAGAGGTATGGGATGGCACACCACTTCCCCAACTTTTTATTTTGCTGTTGAGACAGGTATACCACCATTTTCAAAAAGGGGATGGATTTAGGTGCTCCTGCCTCTCACAGATGCAAGACACAGGTCAGCAATGGTATTTGCCTCTGAGGAAAACTGCAGGCTCACAGATCGCCTGCTAAACCCTGTGCCCAGCAAGAGCTATGAGACCTGATGTTGCGGAGGCAGTATCTTGGGAAAATGGCTGGGTCTCAGAATGCCCGCTGAGCTCTGAACACAGAGGAAGGTGTGACCCAGCAGTTGTTGTAGCCCATATCCAAAGACACTTCTCCTATCTCCTTTCTTGTTTACTTTGTCTGTAGAACAGCAGGTCTCCTGGTAGGCAGCAAAACACCAAGTGTACGGATAATTCAGTCCTGAAGGACCAGGGCTTCTTGCCGTGGTGCTTCAGTGCCCTGTTCCCTAATAGGGATAGTAGTACAAGTCTATCTCACAAAGGTATAGTCTGGCCAACAGTTTAAAAGGCTGGATATTCTGGTGATGCATATATTAGTGCATTTTAGATAAAGTGCCACTGGAGATGTGTAAAGATGTAACTGGAGCTTGTTAGAAACATGTTCTGGGTCATCTCTAAATGTGCTCCATCAGCAAAGAGGAGGCTTGTGCCCAGGCAACAATTGACGTGTCTGGAGTAAAAGCTCAGCAAGGCAGATGTGAGCACACGTTTGTTGCATTAACATACATACCCCTGTTGAATCAGATCTCAGTGACACAGTGAACTGGGCTGTGCTGGCCAAAGATAGCCTCATCCCCAGCACAGCCTCAATATCCCTTAAACTAAGACAAGCAAGTGTTGTCTTCTGCTAGTGTCGCTCAGGAATCTCTGACAGAGGGATGAGGCAACCAAACAAATACAGTTTTAATCAGGCCAAATTTTAAGGCAAGATGCATCATTATAGGTCAATGGACATTGTTACTCTGCAATTTGGGTTGGGTTGGAGCACACAAGTAGTGCCGGGCAGCTGACAGGTATCTGCCTCAGTATCTCTGCTGTGTTGTGTAGTGCACCTGAGTGTTTATTTCAGCTGGAAATCTTTTGCCAGTGTAAATGTTGTCCACAGCAGTAGGGCCAGCAAGCTCAATTAGATCATCTAATCTTTAAAACACAGACAAAGCCAATCCCAAGGCCACCCAGAAGCAATTTTGGAGCAAGAGGCTTGGCAGCCTCTTGGGTGGCCAAAATCTACTTTTACGAGCCCAGTTACAGGGAGTCAGGCCTGAAAATTGTCACTGCTGCTCTCTAGGTCTGGGACCTGCAGGCCTCGGTTCCACAGTAAGTGGGACCAGATCTATGTATTTGCATTACAGATGTAAACCTCGTCATGGCAGCTCACATGATCAAGTTTCTGACAAATTACCCAAAGTATATGAAATAGTATTTAGCCTGGCTTTATACTTTCACACTAGCTTGGGCCTGGTTGGCAGAAATCAGACAATTCCTAGTGTAGTGTAACATTTGCCAACACAGAGTTTGCCCAGTCACATTTTGTGCCACATTTCTGAGACAGAAAAGTGACTTTACATTGCATCATCTTGTTTTGCATTATACTGCCATCATGTTTTGACCTAGCGCTAGGAACTCAAGAGCTGGATTTACTGTACCACTGAATCACAGTCTTCATATCCCTATCACAAATTGGAGTCTGAGGGATCAATGGCTAATTAGTTGCTGTCTGCAAAGCACCCTGAGGCCTACAGAGAAAATCATGGCAGTAAGTGACAAGCGTAACTTATTATTCTGCTAGTTAATAGTCCTTTACTTCACAGTATATCTTTGACCTTGGCAATAATACTCTTCCTACCTCTTCACTCCTAACCACAGAGGGTTACAATACAGAATACATCTGTTTCCTGTTTCATAAATTGCAATTGCACATTCCCAACAGGCCCTCTTGTCTGAGATTTAGAGGCAAGCAATTTTATCTACAAGTAGTATGTGCTCCTGAGCCTATCTGGCTCTTTTGCATTGCACTGCCTGCTGAAAATCAAGAATAGTGAAATATTGTAGAAACATTTTTCCTTTTATTTGGAAAAGCTCGCATCAACCCCATTTTCTGTTAATGCTATTAAAAGTAAAAGGGCTTCCAATATATTCTGATACAGAATAACAGAATTAACAGAAATAAATAATTTAACAGAAACCCACAGAAATTACCTGCACTAATTACTTAATCTTGTCATAGATTTTCCTTAATAACTTATTATTAATATTGTACTTGTTTGTCACGAGAAACTGTGCACCAAGTAAGAGTATGTGCTGGCTTTACTGCTTCACTGAAGTGAGGCCAGTGCATAAAATCCCGGCCAAAAAAAATTAGTGGTTAGAAGGCCCCGGTGACTTGGCTACAGTCTTCATCACACATTTCTGCAGAAATCTCTTGTGAGCATCATCTTTCACCTATCTAGAAGCAAAATGAAACTTAAAAACCAAACACACTTTATGTATACCATTGCACATTACATCTTTACCGACACTGGGATGAGACGTGGGGTTGTGTATGCCAGGGTCACAAGTCACTTCTGTTGTCTGCTGAGCCACAGAGATTGACTGTCCAGTGGGGGAGCAGCATGGTCCCATTCCTGGAGATTCTGACCCAGTTCCCTCTGAGATGGGGTGACTGAGCGCACCGTGCCAGTACCTGCACCTTGGCTGATGAGTGGTAACTTACTACGCTGCTGAAAAAATCAGTTCTGTATCCGGGCTTGTAAACTGATATACAATTGATGAGGTTATCCTTGGCTGGAGAATCACCCAGCATGGTGTGATCCCAGGCAACACCTTCAGGAAAGGGCACACTCTAACACTGTATGCTGAGGCAGGGGCTGCTTTCAGCAGGGTTAGAAACAGAAAATTTTTGTACAATACAGTGATTCAGGTCAATCCAAGATGTTCTGGGACAAAGCTGGACCATTCCAAAATTTAGGTTTTCTATCCTCTTCTGGTAACACTTTGGATGTGGACTGGAAGCTCGCTCTCCTGCCATGATGGCAGGCAGTGAGGCTGAGAGAAATGCATACATTTGACCACTGCCTTTTCTATGCTCTGGTGGTGTTTAGAGGAGGCCTCCCTCCAAACTAACCACAGCTCCCTGTTGTTTCAAGTTAAACAGCTTGAAGCTGATGGGCCCAAACATGTGCTTGGGATAAACATTGTGCAGATATTTGCAGATGTAAAACCCTAATCTAGAGAATAACATCTATCCTAGATAGCATTTTGTTTATGACTGTCAATCCTGGGGCATTACCAAAAGCCCAAGAGAAAAGTCTGTGTTCCAAGATGCTTACAGTACCAAGGTCTTATTCCACACCCTGTCTCAAACCAGCAGCTTTTACTTGCCAAAGAAACCAGCATTTACTACACAAGTAAAATCATAGGCTGGTGTAGGATGATACATTTTGCAAACAGAGTTCAAAGTTGAGGATGTGTGGATGTGCAAAAGCATTGGAACTTTGCAGGACAAGAATTTGCAAATGCTTTGGCCAGCTTTATATCCTTCCACAGGAAAAGGATGAGTGAACTGCCTGGGTACAGAAAGAGGAGAAAAAAAACCCAAAATAATGGCCGAACAGGCCTGCCTGAGAAAGAAAAATAGCCATCTCATTAGCTTTGTGCTTTTTACTTGGTGTATTCCTTTCTCCTTGCTGATGTACTAAATACAAACAGCTCTATCACTCAGAGGGTCTGTGTTGCATTGATCTGTAGGGTGCCAGCTCTCTGCTACAAGTTCTTGTCTCTACAGTTCTTTCTTCCAGCTCCTAAGGTCTAACAACACCTTCCAAAATAGTCACTACTGCCCAAATATGAAAAAGGAACCAAACCTCTGAACCTGAGCTGCACTCTGTATATAAATGCTCCTTTTCTCTCTCCAGTGAGAACTGGGAGTTCAGTGAGAACTGTAATCCACAGCAGTTCCCTTTGTGTCAAATAAAAACTACAGCACCTTTGCTTTTAGTTTGGAAAATAGCAGTCTGGCCTTTCAGTTTGGCTTAAACCTCATAATGCAGATCAATGTGATGGCCAGTATCCACAGCTTCATGCCAGAGTCCCATCTTTTTCGAGCAGTAATTTTAGCAGACACTTTCCAGACTCAGTCATGGTGCTGCAATAGTGACAAACCCATCAAGAAAAGGGAGAACCAGAGGGATTCCTGGATTGCAAGCAAACACATGGCTTTTCCTGAGGCAGAAACCACTGTTTGGGAGCTACAAAGCTAGATCCATGTGTTTACAAGATCTGCTGTGCACACCATTTGCTGATGTTTCCCAGGCAGCTTTGTAGACGTGATAGGGATAAGGATAGGCCCCTTGAGACCCAACTCACTTATAAACAACTCTCCTATTTGCAGTGGTTCTTTTCCTGTGAGATCCAGACCCAGCTTGTGTGGAAGGTTTTCTGCAGAGAGTAAATCAATTAATGCCCTTAAACCAGTGAGCATGATTTATAGTATGTCACGTATCTCTAGTGAGAAGGTACACTGTGCTGATACTGTGAAGCCCTCTTCTAGTGATGTGCCAACTTCTGCAGAGACTTTTGGACAAGATCTCTGTTAGATATGTTGTGAATATGACCTTATGACAGGCAACGGGCTCTTTTTCTTGGATCATCCCTTGATGTGGTGGTAATGATTTTGCAAGACGTTTTTTTTACAAGATTTTGCAATTGTTATTTACCTTCTTTTTTCCTAAACATAACATTTTTGTTGTTATTTCTTCTCTTTTTTTAGCCTAAATTTCCTCTCAAAGGAAGCTTTGATTCCCTTTTATACAGAGCCCCAATTGCTGGTAGATGATGGCAGCTGGAGAACTATAAAGATCCTACTTTTATAGACTACCCAGATTTTAAGCTGTATTTCAAGAGGCCTTACCAGATTTAAGGGGAAGGAAAGAGAAAACATTGTGTCAGATCAGCATTAACTTCAAGAGAAGAAAGGGGGGAATCCTTATGTGTGTTTTGTCTATCACAATCAGGAAATACAGCAGACATGTCTCTTCAGCATCATCTGCTGTCCTTATTCATTACGCTAGGTTAAGGCATGCTAAAGAGAAAAGATTTTGCAACCCCAGCAGAAATGTTTGTGAAATGTTTATCTGATCAACTAAAGACTTTGAAGGCTTGCTTTGGGAAAGAGTTCTAACACTTCATAATTCAGATGCAACTGAGTCTTAGTGTCTCCTTTTTTGCAAGACAGGCTTTTTTTTAGGGCAGCAAACTGGTGTTTTGTACCAACAGCAAGAGTTACTACAAAGTCAGAGTGCCACAGTTCACTCAATATATTTATTTTTTTCTTCTGGTCAAATCTAGAGATGGGATTACATGTTGTTTCATGTTATCAGACACAGTGTGTAATTTACTTCATAAGATATCCCTAGAAAGGAAGAAAACCCCAAATCCCAGATACTGCCCAGAAACCATCTGCAAATGCACAGTGAGACGTATGCTCCTTTTCTCTGATTTGCATGGGACAAAAGCCTGATACTAGCCCTTATTATTCCTTTCTATGTCAAGAAGAAGACTGCATAGTAGGGAAAAAGCACCGTATGCATTTGTGTGCTAACAGTAAGAGTACTGGTCTTTCCACATGGAAAAAATGAGGCAACTGTCAGAAACACATCAGCAGCTGGGGAAGAGCCAGTTTGCTGACCTGCTCCATAGCTTATCAAACTCTTGGGCAGCCAGGCTCTGCTTCCTTCTCTACTGCATGTGATAAGGGTGAAGCTCAGAAAAAGCAACCCCTGTTATCATCTTTTTACACTACTCTGCATATCCTAACTTCAAGGCCAGACTACCAGAAAGATATATGGAAAGGGTTTTGGCATGACTAGTCTCCAAGCTAGACAGTTATGGCTGACATCAAGCAGAACTCTGTGAGCCTACTCAGTTGTGTTATGTGGTCAGGGCTACAATTGCAACCGTGTTGCCCATTGTTTTCTCTACCTTGATTTCAGGTGTTTCTAGCAGCCTAGCTACTTGATACATTTCAATGGACAAACACTTCTGACTTTCTATATGATGCCCAGTATGGGCACTCAAGACATCTTAAATGGCAGCTTTGCAGAGCTTACCTTTCTGAGTACTGTTTCAGAACTTTTCAGCTTTCTCAAGCCAGTTCCTTGATCGCAACATTTCTCTTTGCCTGCAGGTGCTATGTATTCATTTATCTCATGTCAAAAACCATGAACTCAGACACGTCAACCTGAATTTCCAGCTTCAAAGGAAAAAAAAAAATCACTTCAGAAAGAGTATAATGTGCCTGCTCCTACTTCTGACCACTTGTAGAAATATCATTTTGTCATAAGACATGAGCTCACCATGCATTTCTTGAGCTGCATCAGATTCACTTTTAAAGTACATGTACCCTTCAGTCCATTTTTGTCTGGGAAATTTACCCTGTTCTGAGCTCAGCGTTGCAATGGTCGGGACATACCAGGACTTCAGCTAGTAGTTTAAAGCCAGCTCCTTTTAAAGCTAAATATTGAAGAACTAGGGCTACAGTAGAGACTTAATCTAGGCTGAGTCCAGCCTAGTAATGATGGAATTGCCAGAAGAGAAATGCATACCAAGCATTTTCAAGAGACTCACGTTGGAAAAGTCTCACAAGAATGTAACTACTGTAAGTTGCAGTAGTAATAACTTGCTTCAATACAATTAATTCCTGCAAATCTCCTGATGATACACTTTATCTCCTACAGATTCTGCTGTAATGTCCTGTAATCATCCTTAACAGCAGAAAGAATTCTTTCTTTATAACTTTCAGCTTCTCCATGGAGAAGGTTACAATTTCAGCTTTCCTACTTTTCAGTGTCACAGAGTTGTTTTGGACCTTCTCCCAATTCTTCTTCCCTTCATGTTGTCTTTTTAAAAATATTTTGATTTGTTTTCTTCTTCTTTTTTCTTTTTTTCCTTTTTTTTTTTTTTTTTTTTTTCCAGAAATGGCTAGTAATTTGGCTGTATTGTTCCCGATATTGTTTCATCTGCACAACTTTCATTGCTGAAACAAATGGGACTGGAGCTTGAGCAATGTAAATTAAGAGGAAAAAATGAGATAACTGAGGCAGGAATGAGACAATATGATGCTTTGCTCTTGCGAAAGGGAAATATAAATTGCTGAGGATATAAACAACCTCTTCCTGCTGGATCAAAACCACAACATTACAGGCAGCAGCAAAGGATGGTCTCAACATTTTTAGGGCTGTGGTGTTTAGAATTAATTTAGCATATTTTGTTTTTGCCGTGATTTAAAACCTTTCATCTTGCCACAAGGCAATGAGCAGTATATATTATAATCTCTGCAGTTCCTCAAAGATATTGAAATACTCGAAACTTGTTGCACTCCATGGGATGCTTGAAAACATTCCTTCAAAAGGAAATAATAGTTGAAATATAAGTTTTGTAAGTTTTAGTAACTACAAATAAAACATTTATTTTGATCTTTCCTTCTACGATTCCTTGAATGTACAGAACACTATAAATGGTTCTACCAAAAATTACCATTTATTTATAATTTTTATTAGCTCTGTACCAGATGACTGGATGTTACTGAGTAGGTTGGTGCAAATATTAATGAGTGTGACTATCAGACTCACATCAAAAGAAAAAAAACCCAAACCTGTGAAGAGGAGAAAAGATACTGCTCTGAGAAGAATAAAATATAAATGGACAAGTAAAGAAAATTATAACTTAGACTATGAGCTGAGGATCAGAGAAATTGAGTGACCTGCCCAAGGTCACCTAAGCAAGTCACACAGACCCAGATGATGCTAAGTTTCTTCATTCTTACTTTGACTTATGTCCAGGGTGAGAATCATAAATATTTCACAGAGGAAACTTTGGCCCCTGTTAGCTGCTCCCAGAGCTGTATCATTATTCATGTTCCAATTTTTTTTCTTTCTTTTTTTTTTTTTTTAGCTCCAATTCCAGCTGGGATTAATTTAGGATACGGTGCAGCTGGGCACTGCAGTGCCATGCTTACGGTGAGCTGACAACAATGAAATTCCACCCTAAATTTGACTCACTTAAAATCAGCAAAATATGTTGTCAGGTGTCAAACCCATCTGCACTGATTTTCTTCAGCAATGCTTCAGGCTTCCTCCTGTATTCATCTATGCAGGGAGACCTGGCTTACAACTGAGGCAGAGGAATTAATTTGATCCTACATAGTAGAAAGCAGTTCAAACTAAAGAGCTTCCTGGGGCAATGTCAGTAGAAGACTGACAGAAGTTTTGGAGCTTAATATCAGAAAGTTTAGAAAATCTCAGTCTGTACTAATCAATTAATTACTTCTGCGGTATTACATCTGAAACAGGACAGGCTGTTCTTTCCTGATGAAAAGCCATTGAAGGGAACACAGTCTTCATTTCTGTTTTTTTGGTTATGTGTTTGCAGTACCTTTCCGAAAAAGAACAGAAGAGAACCCTCTGATTTCTAGTTTTGTGCTGGGCTGCATCTGTCTGTGCTCTAAAATGTAACAAGAGAATGAGATCTACACTGGCACTGCATTTGGTCAACATCGCTTTTCCTTGTGAGCACAATGCAGGAATTAATACACAACTACAGACTTTCCCAATTTCAAGTATAACAGAAATCCACAACAAAAGTAATAAAAAATGTTTTCTGTCTCCTATCCAGTTATATTTTTAATTTATACATTGGGTTTTAGACAGCAGAATGGCTTTGTTTCATTCAGTACAATTTTTCAGTTGGTTTGAACTTTGAGTAAAAAGTCTGCAAAGGAAAATAAAAATAAAAGTTTCTACCCCTGGCAGAAATATTTGCACTGGTATAGAAGAAACCCCAAATGTGTAACACAGCTATAGAGAACGTGTTTGCCCTGTAAGTAGCAGCTTGGGAAGGAAATGGAAAACAACCAGCACTTGTGAATGCGTGATATGAAGTTGAGTGAAATTCAGCATCCTCTCCTTATCTATACCTCCTGCTGAATTCACTTTGGCTTAAAACACCCCAACAGAGGCTTCTCTGTGTGAAGAGGCTGAAGTCAAGGTTCAAACTCAGGCTAAAAGTGCAGTGGAAACTCACCCTGTGTCAGACAGTTAAAAATCTTTGTATCTTTGGTGTCCATATTTCTAAGATATCATAAGCTATCCCTGTCTTGCTGGGGAACAAAAAAGAAAAAAGTGTTTCTGATATTGCCGGTACTGGAGAACAAGCAGAGAATAATTTTTTTCTCATGGAAAAAACCCTTTTGGCTGCATAGTTTACAGAGAAAATACTGTTTTCTGTTGTTTGAGAGAAAAAAAGATAGTATTTTGGTGCACTGTAGTGCTAGCCTGTTTTCTCTGGCCTGAAAGAATGCTTTCCACAAAGTATCCTGATACACCCACAGGTAGAAGTATCTCCCACAGGTAGAATCATCCTCCTATGCAGGCATCTCCGCACTGAGAATATCCCACCCAGGATTCAGGAGCTGCTCACAGCTTGCCTACAAGCAGAAAAGACACTCAAGCATCTAATTTCAAGCAGCTGATCATGGCTGATCTGAGGAACCAGCCCTTGCCTCGCTTTTTTCTATGCAGTGTGTGGCTGGTCCCTACGCTGAAGAACACGAGCCTGACAGCTTAGCAGGAACATAAAGAAATAATGGATGACAACTATATCCAGAGTTATCTAAATCAATCAGAGGCACTTGGAAAAGTTATAATATGTATTTCAGTTTGAAGTTGACCTTTAAGTACTGCAGGCTAAGATATTTTTCTGAAGCAAAATATCTTGAGAACTGGTTCATAAAGGGCTTTCTACACATTCCTCTGAAGCACTGAGCAGCAACCACTCCCGTAAACAAGAAACCAGCTATGTGAACTGCTAGTGTAATCTGGGCTTGCCTGATTCTTAAAGGTTTCAGCTGTGTATAAATACATGCATATGCATATAAAGGTGTATGTGTGTGTATGCAATTTAGCAGAAAAAATGGATAGATGCTTCTGAAGACTTGTAGGCAATAAGGATATGATTACCAGAGTTGTACTCAAGCTAAACTTTTACTATTCTCAGTTTTATTTGGATTTTACTTTAATTCAGAAGAATTGCATTAAATATACCTTCCTGGAAAATATAACATGAAAGAATCCTATTGAAGCACCCGCTGTCCTTGCCAATGAGCTGTATGAGAGGAAAAGACATTTGGAAACTAGTGTTCATAGACTGGGCAGGAGGACTGGAAATTTTGCAGAGATGCTGTTCTGTTGTCCTGTCCTGTTTATCTTCTTTTGCTCTTCTTGCTTAGCTGGCCAGTGGTTAAGGAGAAATATTTTGACTCTTGTGAGTCATACTTACCAGAAACATTTTGCTTTGGGCATTTCCTTGTTGCCATGATCCTGGTCCCCTTTCGTTCTGTCTTTCCCATTTAAATGGAAAGACACCAACTACAGTGTGGAAATATTACATGTTCTTGTATGAAGAGCACTGCATTGGTCATGTACAAATCTTTCCATTACAGCAGTCCAGGAACAACTGCAAATAGTATTTGTGATCAGGGTGGGACCCATACGATGAGCCACTCATGTTCGAGAGACTTGTGTCTATGGCTTAAGTAGCTTCCAATTCATGGGAAGAAGGTGGTTAAAAAGCAGGCAAAAACAAGATTTGGCTCTGGTGCAGGCTCATATCTGTACTGAAGTGTGGGAGAAAAAGTCTTCCAAAACCACCTATTCTTTCTTCCAATCTTCTCTGTTATTGTGCAGTTTGCATACAAACGGCTGCTCCAGAGTTTCTAAAAAGGGGCAAAGATTACACATCCAGTGAAGTGTCATGGAAAGGGAAGCAATAGCCACATTGCCCTGTCTCTGCACTGCAAGACCTCCTTGAGCAGGGTGTGCCCTTCCTCTTTCTTTGGGTGCTGAAATCAGTAGAAAGTCCTTCATGGCTTCAAGCTACAGTCCTTTTTCAATTTTGAATCACAAAGAAAGCAACTTCACTATGAAGGAATTATTTGCAGGCCTGCTCTGTACAGGAGGTTCACACAGCCCCCGTCCCACCTGACGAAGGTGACAGGCCTGCACCAACCATCAGAGACACCAGCTTACAGCTGGTGACAGCCATGGCTAAAATAGGTAATAAGCTTTCATGCCTACCTCTGCCCTCTCCTGGATGTGTGATGAAAAGTGTGGCATCCCTGCAGACAGGCAGGACTTCCAGCTTCAGATTTTGGTTACAATCTAGGTTCATTGCATTTCTGTTATTCAGTACTAAGAATTGCACTATAGTCAGTGGAGATCTACCAAATACCCATGATGAGAATGGCCCCAGGTTACTTCTGATCCACCAATATAACCAATTTGTCAGATATGTTGACTATCTGAGAAGTTCTGAAATTCAGAGTGATTGCCTAGCTCAGAAATGGGTGATCCTTCAGCAGCCATCCCCTCAGTTTCTACAATGTTCCACATCATTCTTCTCAATACCAAGTCCTTAACCAAGGCCAAGCACATCCTTCTTGGTGTCTACTGGTTGCCAGTATTGCAGCTGAGTGGATCCCAAACATTCCCGAGGAAGGAGCCCCTCCCTGCCCTCAACACTTTGCTCATTTTTTAGCAGATGTGTAAGTGAAGGATGGTGTCCTGAAGGTCACTCTACAGGACCAGCCAGCAATCTTCAAAGAGTATCTGAAACCACTGTGCAAGTGGAAAGTATTACTAAACATATGTCGCAAATCCATGACTCCACCCAAAAACTCAG
The DNA here is from genome assembly GCA_013398155.1 of Pedionomus torquatus. Classification (NCBI taxonomy): domain Eukaryota; kingdom Metazoa; phylum Chordata; class Aves; order Charadriiformes; family Pedionomidae; genus Pedionomus; species Pedionomus torquatus. The sequence continues at coordinate 107,858 of VZRU01000311.1, forward strand.
TGGGGTTATCCTTCCTTTCTCCAACAGCCTACCTCAGCCTCCGAGCTGTGGTAACTATTGGAAAGAGCTGGAGGGTTGGATCATAACCACTGCTTTTTGTAGGACAGTTATAATAATATGATACAAAACAAAACCTTTCCACAGCTTCCGATTTCTGTAATAACTTGTCTCTCATCCTGTCATGCAATGGTGTTTCACCTGTTGTGCTGCCAGTGCTCTGACTGCTCCAATTGTCTAGCTGCTCCAGTAACATCCTAAAGCTTTCTGACCCTCAAAAGCTTACCTTGGTCCATGGAGTCCAGAAGAGGATCTCTGCACAAGAAATTTTCCTCAATGATCTAGCGCTGAATATCCGTTCTCCCATCTCCTGAAATTAATAAAGAAGGTATTCCTGTGTTACTCCTTTCCTGTCTATCAGCAATCGATCTAAGCCATGCACATCTGTGCTTATCCTCATTTTAATTTGTCTAGTCTGGGATGTGAAGTTCAGACTATTCAAACCTGACTCTGCTATATTTAACTTCACATCTGATTTAACCCTCAGATTTTCCAGAAGGAGCCCAGATGACATTTTTCAATGATGCACCACCATTCACAACCAAAGCCAGTGGACCAACGCACACCCCTTTAAACACTGAGATATGCAACATTTCCAAGACAAGCTCAGCATTCTGCACTTTGACACCCAGCTGAAGCCAGACCTAGTTTAAGGGACAGTAATTCTCACCCAGGAGGGCTGGGTGCGTTTCCTTGTTAGAACAGCAACAGGAAAAAAGAGGTTTTTTAATGCTCAGTGGCCTCACACCTGGCTTGAGTGTAGGACGCTGGTTTAAGTCCTAGAGTCAGTCCCTGGCCAACTTTGGTACAAATTTAAACCAAACCTCAGGCTGCTTTAATTTATGCTAAGAATTAGGGTGGATGCCAAGCTGACTCAAGGTGCAGAGATTCACAAAGGGAGAGAGAATCATATTCTCCCCTTGTAATGATGAATCTATAGCTGCAGATCTGAGCTATGGAATAAATACTGCAGGAAGACAACAAGAAGTGAAATCGTACTTTCCTGCAGTTTCAACAATATGCCTAGTGACAATTTAAACCTCAGAGCAGAAATCTATAAACTTGACTGCTTCAGCTAAAACTAAAATAAGTGCACTCAGGGAAACAGTGCAGAACCTCTGGTTCAGCTGATGACCACCATTTTCTGTCATCTTCTGTAAGCCAAATGCCTCCCCTGGTACATCAGCACCCTACCACAAGAAAAGACATGATGGGAAGGCATCCCCAGAAATACTGCGCAGCTGAGAATGCTTGGTGCTATAAGGCATCTATGCTAGATCTCCTATGAATTAATACAGCATAGTTTCCAGATCAAAAAAAAATGTGGACTCTAAGTACAAACCAGAATTGTTTCTGGATTTCTTGGGTGTTTGTCTTAAAGGTAAAAGTTTTTTGTGGGTATTTTTCCATAGTTCACAAATTTTTCATTAAAATAAAAGCAACATTTACTTTTTAAAAAGTCTGATTCCTTGACAAAAAAAAAAGTTAATGGCCAGAGCATTTCTGATCAACTACACATATGTTTCAAGATTATCTGAGTTCTCACTGAAGGATCCGTAGCAGCAGATGAAAACTGATGTACCACCTCAGCTAAGCAAATGATGTTCTGGGAGGTACAAGGCATAATGTAAAGCAAAAGGAAAGTGGAGGGAATGAATCGCTGGTCTGTGGGCTGTTTATCAGCTCTACTCTCACTTTTCTCATGCAGTGCTGTGGGAGGCATTTCTATGGGACATGATAATAAAAGCTGGGATGTTTTTCCACCCATTTTTTTCATGCTTTCTTTGCTTTTGCTGTAGATCCCAGAGGCCAGATGTCTCATATTAAAGAAAGAATAACTTACTTAACTTCTCTTTGGGGACATATTTGGGGAAGGAAGGGAGAAAGAGTTTGTTCTTTTTTAAATGAGAGTTAAATGGACACATGATGGTAGGCAGAGGCCAGGAATGTTATTGATAGAAAAAAGGATAACTCTGAACAGCAAGGCGGATCACCACAAGAGCTGAAGGTAATTTCTGAAAATAACTTTCAAGAGGACAAGCTTTCCTTTATTGCCTACACTTAGAAATTCCCCTCAAACAGCTCCCACTTGACATCCACTATTTAAAATATGCTCTCAGCTTACTTAGCCAATTAATGAAATTTTTATATACCTTTTAATTTTCCTCTGAGTGTATTAATTAAAACACATCCCATGTGCTGTGGTCAATTGATGAGGAGAGCTGGAGAGCCAGGAGGGCAAAGCTACCTTCTTGACCCTACCCTGAGTGCAGCTAGCCACTATGCAGATGAGAAATGGAAAATCACGCTTCGCCCCTGTGGCTCATAACTACCATGGTCTTTGGAGTGGCTTCTGCATCACCTAGCTCTGCCCAACCTGCTTTGGCTGTCCTATACCTAAGAGCAACCCAAGCACTTGGTCATTGTGCGGATCTTTGTCTCACAGGGAAACATTCCCACCTCCTGCACTTGGGCAGACCCTGTTCCAGCCCATCCTTGCATCAAGCAGGGCAAGGCTGTGAGGGATGACATAACTTCTTCGTCAATGCAGCTGCATCAGCTCTGACAGCAATGAACGCCAGCAGTGTGCTGTGGTGCCTGCTGATTGCAGACATGTTAGTCACTTCTCCCACTGTTACTTGGGCATCTGTGTCTGGCTGGGTTCATCTGCTAGTCCTGTAACACACTGACAACATAAGCCACTGTCTTGCACAATAAATCCCTGTGCTTAGGGAACTGGGACCCCGGATCCTCATTTGCACTTCTCATTGATGCTTTGTGCAAATGTCACCGTTTGTGAAAGAAGTTGCACTCAGTAAACCATTCCCTTAACAGTACTTTGAGAATGAGATATGGATGTCACTTATCTCCACTGGACTGGAGACCAGCTGGGACCCTGAGATCACTCCCCACAAATCCCAGAGAAACACAGCAGAGGTGTTTAGTTCAATTAAAATCCACAGCACACCCATTCCACACTCATCGCAACCACAAGAAAGACCTAACAAAATAAGGCTGTTTGCAGAAAAGACCAAAACCCTCAAAAATTATAATGCATTTCTGGAAGGAGGAGAGAGACCACAGGCTTTTCAGTGTCCTGAGGTCTTGCAATGTTAGGGAACCGGCATGTCCTTTAGAAACAGACTGCAGCTCACTTCTGCCAATGTAAATGCAAGGGCATTTCAGAGTAAGGTGGCATCAACACATGATAAAGCAGAGATTGCTGCAGTGTCTCCAACTACAGATGTTCAGAACAGCTGAAGGACCGTCATGCATTCCTTAACTCTTCTGATCTTCCTTTGGTCTTCTGTGTCCTCCATCCACCAAGAGTCCTAGCAGAGCTCATTTCCTCCATCTTCCCTAGAGCTATAAAGTGGCAGCTACTCCATTAGGATTTATTAGTTCCTACTCGGAAAGAGGAACAGAGATTCACACGAGTCATTAAGTTTAAGTCCTGCCATCAGGATGACCATGAAAAATGATATTTTAGAAGGGTTTTCATTGGCACTGCTCACCCAGTTAAATACTTATAGCATAATTACTAAGGGAAAAAGGATGTTTTCATATAAAAAACCCTATAAAACACAACTCAAACATACAAAAATATTCCACAGAACCCAAACAAACTACAAACATTTCTGCAAATTATTTATGGTAGAATTGGCTGTTCTGCTCAAACAAGTTACAGGTCATTTATGTCCACAAAAGCAAGATCTTGCCCAGAAGCTTGACTTTAAGGGTGAGCAACAGAAAGAATAAATGTCTGCTGCAGAAGTCATTAGCATAAAAATAGACCTGGTCAGAAATTCTTCTCAGAATACATTTTTCTTTTGTGTGGCATAAAAGGACAAACTCAAAAGGATGCTTGTGCTCAAGTTTGGTTTTTACTTTCAGCCAATGCTAGGAAACTCAAAACTTTTAGCCAAAAAGCATTCATGCAATCCATGCAAATATCTGAATGATTTTTTTTTCTTCTTTCTTGTATTTTGACTGGATTTAATGAAAATACATTATAGCTGCAGACAGTTATTAGCAAAAATCACCATCAGCAAGCTCTTTACATCTTTCATTCTTTCCTCTCAACAGATTTTTCTCCTCCTAGAATTTCAGTATTCCCAACATAACTAGCTCAGATTCCCAAAGTACTGTAACTTGAATTACCTGGTTGCCTTTGCAGTGACTCACAGGGAGGCTGTGGCCAGTAACCTACAGACAATAGTTTATATCCATCCATAATGTCCCTGTCACTGAACATGACATAACACTGGTGCAGCACAATAACATCTACATTCTGTATTTGCAAGGTGAGCTGGTCAGATCAACACATGGCTGCCTTGCCACACTGCTCTCCTTGAGTTTGAGAGTGCACTTATTCCTCTGCCTAGTCCTCCAGCAAGGCTCTTTCTGCCTCTCATGCACTCTTCAGTCCCTTGTTACCAGCTTAGCCAAGCCTGCTGTCACAGTGATGGGGAGTAAGGAACGAGCTTCTGCACCTGAGCCCACTGCTATGGGGGCTTCAGCTGCAGGTGTGTAGAACAGCTGAAGGACCACCAACTCTTCTGAGCTTCCTTCTGTGCCCTCCATCCAGCAAGAGGTCAGGTATTACCCAAAGGTGATCCACTAAGTTCAGTGGTACTATCCGAGCTACAGCTACACAACCTGACAATTGCACATGTAGCTGGAAACCATCCTGTCATACAATATTGCTTTGTAACACATTGAGAAATACAGGTCCCTTGAAATCTGGCTCAGGCAGAATCATCAGCTCTTGAGGACCAGCTAAGGGTTCCTGACAGGGCAACAGGAGGAACTGATTGTATTGAGAAAATATGCTATAAATAGAAAAGGGTTAAAACCAGATGGATGGACCTCATCACTTGTTTTTTGTTTGCTTTTGCAAAACCAATACCAAGAATGGTTTGGCTGTAGGCCTTATTTCTGAGCTCATAATATTCATGGGTGGATCTGTGGATCAGAGAAATGGTTTCTGTCAATAGCTGTCAGCAGAAAAAGAACCAACTATTATCCATTCCAGCATGCTCCCACATTTGTATAGCTGAATCTGCTCTGACCATCACCACATTTGTCACTGTGGGTTTGGAAATTAAATGACTGAATGAATCTGTGAAGCTGTTTCTCTGCACTTCAGTGCTGGAGAACCTATCTCCTCCATATCCAGACTGGGACTGTGCAGATGATGCACTCGTTTCTCAGCCAAGGATCATCAGCTCTGTAAGGTGGTCATGGAGTGACCTAGTGCAAATTAATATTGTAGATGCAACTTGGGTGTGAAGACGGGGCTTTGGTCGTGCAGAAGAGAGTCCCCTCCCTATTCAGATAGCTCCACAAGTCCCAGAACATGGAGCTTATAGATACTGTAACATCTCTCCAGAGAGATACTGCCAAAACCACCTATTTTCCCAGAAATGACATAGGACAACAGGAAAAAATATAACCTAGGAGCAGTGCTAATTCCCCTTCTGTCTCCATCTCTCCTTCCTCCTACCCATATCTATGGAAGTCCATGCGTACGAGTATCTGATCTAAGTCTTGTCAGGTGATACTACTAATAGGTAATACTACTAAGTTCAATGGTATTGCTCAAGCTGCAGCTATGCAACCTGACAATTGCGTAAGCCCCTGTGTTTTAGGAGTCTAATAAGTCTCTACTTAGTGTGGAATAAGACAGGTTTAAGTGCTGCTACAGCTCCAGCATTTCTTATGGGTCCTACCATTTCAACCTAATCCAGGAAAGCACTTAAACAAAATTTATCTTCCACACCACTGACATCCATTGGACTACATCTGCATCAACACACTGCATTATAAAGCATTAATCAGTAGAAAGCCCCATTATTTTCAGTGTATTAACTTTTATGGAAAATAACTTCTCAGCTGTTTGCCATTTTACCATTCCCGTATCGAGTGATGGAATATTATTATTAAATGTGTTTCCTTAGGCCTTATCACTCTTATGTTCTCACACCAGCTGCCTTTTTTAATAGGTTCTTTGTTTGTAAGGAAATATTAAAGCCTTACTGCATGAAAAGTCTCATTCTTACTCATTTTTTGTTCTTCCCAAACATTAAAGTTGTCCAGCTGAAGGATTTTCTGCTCCCTACCAAGCACTGCACAGACTGACCTACAGACAGAAATACTCTATCAGAACAGCTACTGCTGCAGAGGTTTGCAGTGCAAACCTTTGTGCATCTTTCAGTCACCAAGAGTGTATCTAGATCTGTGGGGACCTTGCCCGGGTGTGAAAAGGTACTCAAGTGTCTGAGCAAATCTTTCCTATGTGGACCTTCCAGCCAGGGTGTGAATTTATGCCAAATGAAGTGATTTACCATCCTACATCCTGTCCACAGCAATTGCAGCAAACCAACTTACTTTGCACAGATGTCTGAACAGGCTGTTGTAGGATCATTAGGTTTGGTAAAGATGGGAGATCCACTGCCAATTAACTTCCCTTTGCATGAAACAAAGTGTTTCAACCTTGGCAGGAAAGAGGTAGCTGAAACTCATTCAAGCAGTGACTGTTATCAATATTCTGCTCATTTTTGCCTTACTGTTCACAACGTATTGTACTTGGTTTCTGGAAGTAATAGTGATCTTTCTGTAACTATGGCAAGCAAGCAGGTCTTCAGCTCTTCTCTCCTCCCATTTAATGATCAGACGTGTGCTATTAACTGTGTTAAACTAGCTGTTTGCAGTCACAATTCAGCCAGAGTTACACTGATTTTTACTAACCAAGGGTCTGATCTAATATGTTTGAATTCCTCTCCTTGCTCAAGCAAAGCTACAAAGCCTTTGCTGTGATTCTGCCAGTTTTCATCAGCTAAGTTAGTCAAGCCTTGACTCTTTCTGGGTGGGAGTTTTCCAAGAAAAATCCAGAAACAAGCCAGCTCCCCAGCACAGTGTGCATGGGCACCGTTTTGTCAGGGGAGTCATATTTCAGATGTGGTCATACCCAGGCATGGATTCAGAACTGACTTAAAGGGAAGAATACCACCCCCTGAATAACCCGTACAGCTTCCTGCAAACCTTGAGGTTTCCTGGCCATACATCAGAGGATGTTTCTGTTCCTTTTGACGTTTTTGTTTACCCTCAGTAATTTTCCACTATGCCACACTTCCGTGGATTTTTCTCATTGGAGCAAAACAGAGAGTGACCCAATGAGTTTACCTGGTGTATGATATGTCAATGACCTAGCATCCCACCACCACCCCCTCATGTGAGGAGCCAGGGCTTTGCAGCAGCTCTGCTCAGCCATGCTGTGGTGGGAATTCTTACCAAGAGTCTCACACAGAGACTCAGCTTGATCCCTTTTGGTTGATCTTCTCTAGAGATTCTCCAAGGTTACTTATAGGAAAGAGAAGGGGAAAACAAAGAAGGTATAGAGGTAAAAGGAACAAAATCAATGTTCCCAATTACTTCTAATTTCCTCCAGAGACTGTGCCTAGCTGAGCATCATTCATCAGCAGGATCTTCTACACCAAAATCTCCACATCCAACCTGCCACCTTGCCAGAAAAACTGTACAAGACCAAAAGCGTGGCTTCCTCCACCCAGACCCTTGCAGGGAACTCAAATACAGATCTATGCTTTCTCCAGGACTAGTCCCCGATTCGGTGCTGGGCTTTGCAGCTCTGTGCTCATGGGTGGCATGAAACTGCATCAGTTAATAATAGCTCTTTCACTTTCCCCTGTGATATAGAAACAACTTTCTGACAAATTGCTGAGCGTTTGAAATGTACCTGATGGGGCCAAGCACACGCCCAGCTTTTTGCAAAGGTCTTCTTTTGCAGTGTTTTTCCACTAAGATTTAATAAAATACCTTCCCACATAAAAAAAAAAAACAAAAAAAACAAAAAAACAACAAAACAAAAAACAAAACCAAAACAAAAC